>JARQOD010002260.1:0-80750 GCA_033576555.1 Oophaga sylvatica
AATACATAGGGTGAAGAATATATATACATAGGAATTAGGCAACATGTTAAACATTTGGGTGATACTGTAGAACACGGAGAATTATCCCTCTAGGGTATGCGGGTGGATAATGTAGTTTTTTGTTGATTTTTGGGAGTGTGTAGAAAACAGGGGTGATGGGTATTGAATATTAAGGAATGTCATAGTCTTACAGTCTATGGTGATCAATTAAAGATGTTTTGTCAGGATACGATAAATTTTTTGACAGATGTAAAATGTAGGGTCACAATTGAGTTGTCTGTAGGTTAGGTTAACTGACAGTTGTCTATGAATTTCGGCAATAGATTGGGTCTTATTCATAATAACGATAGCACCCCCCTTATCTGCTGGTTTAATAATAATGTTGGGGTTATCTTTCAGAGATTTTATGGCTTGTTTATCTGTGGGTGTCAGGTTGTGGCGTATCGGGTGTAGGCCCAATCTCGGCAAACCATCCACGAGCACAGGCTCTGAATGCTGGCATTGCAAAACTCCTGTCCCTTGAAATGCTGTCATTCAGGCTGGTGGAGACTGACAGTTTACGGAACTTAATGGCATTGGCAGTCCCACAATACAATGTGCCAAGCTGATTTTATTTCAGCAGGCAAGCCGTCCCTGGTCTGTAAAAGCATGTTGTTGAAGTTAAAATTAAACATGCGCTACTAAACTCCGTCAGTAGCAATGTCCACCTGACCACCGCTGCGTGGACCAGTATCCTTGGCCAGGGACGATACCTTTCCCTTACTGCCCATTGGGTCAATGTTGTGGAGCCGGGTACAGATCTTGCGAGTGGCGCTGTACGTGTTCAGGCAACTACAAGGATTGCGGGAATCAAGTCTGTACACATTGACTCCTCCTTCTCCATTTCCTCAGAAACATTGTTGCAGGAGCCGTCACGGTCTACCTCCACATGGACCCGTGAACGCTTAATAAGAATCTTTAGTTATATAGCGCCAACAGATTACGCAGCGCTTTACAGTTTAACAGTTTCAGAACACAAGTCATAACTAACAACGTTACCAATACAATAATGAAAGCAATATAATCCGCACATGCTCGTGAGAGCTTACAATTTACAAATATGTGGGGGAGATACAAAGTACAGGTGTTTATATACAATGGTGTATTTAGAATGATGGCCCAGCCATTTTGAGGGAGTGAGGGATGGATGGAGATAGTGAATGGGCTACACACACACACTTACATATAGAATGACTTTGATTAGTGAATGTGATAGGCCGCTAATGAAGAAATGTGTTTAGAGTGAGCGCCCCAAAACATGCAAATTGTGGATAGTTCTAATTTCTTGGGGTACAGCATTCCACAGTATTGGCGCAGCGCGGGAGAAGTCTTGGATTCGGGAGAGATGTTCTTTAGGTGTAGGTGGCAATAGCGGGCAACAGATTGTATATGGGAGGTGAAGGAGAGATTGGTGTCAAACATAACACCCAGACAGCGAGCCTGTTGACCGATATGAGCACAGACGTGGCCAAACGTCAACAGGCCGTCCTGAAATTAATTTCCATGGGGAATCAAAGACACACAGCGCTGGAGCTCTGGAATGCCATAAAGCAAGAGAGCGACATGTGTATTTTGCCAGCGAATCTCCAGCCAGGCTTGGTAGTGTGTGACAATGGCCGAAATCTGGTGGCAGGTCTGGGCCTAGGCAACGTCACTCACATACCATGTCTGGCACATGTGCTAAACTTGGTCGTCCAGAGTTTTTTGAGGGACTATCCGGATCTTGATGCACTGCTGCACAAGGTCCGCCTACAGTGCGCTAACTTGCGACGTTCCACCATGGCCAGATCGCGCATTGCAGCTCTGCAACGCAGATTTTGCCTTCCTGAACATCGCATCATATGTGACGTACCCACCAGGTGGAATTCCACGTTACATATGTTGGAGCGGTTGTGGTGAGCAGCAGCCAGCAGTAATGGAGTATCAGCTGCATCAGTTGCAATCAACTCGCAATTTGCGCCATTCACTTCACCACTACTGAGTGGGCCTCTATAATAATAATCTTTATTTATATAGCGCCAACAGATTCCGCAGCGCTGTACAGTTTAACAGTTTCATAACACAAGTCATAAGTGACAACGTTAACAATACAATAATTAAAGCAATATAAGCCGCCCCTGCTCGTGAGACCTTACAATCTACAATGAGGAGGGGGAGCTACAAAGTACAGTTGTTTATATACAATGGTTTATTTACAATGATGGTCCAGCCATTTTCAGGGAGTGAGGGATGGATGGAGATAGTGAATGGGCTACACACACACACAGTTACACGTAGAATGACTTTGATTAGTGAATGTGATAGGCCGCTCTGAACAAATGTGTTTTGAGTGTGGAAGTAGGGCTGTTAATGGGGATGTTGAAGTCTCCAAGGATAAGGGTTGGTACTTCTGAGGACATGAAAGTGCGGCAGCCAGGCAGAGAAGTGGTCAAGGAACTGTGTGGGCGAGCCTGGGGTCCGATATATTACCGCTACTCTAAGGGAGAGGGGACGTAAGAGCCTGATGGTGTGTACCTAATAATTTTCAAAATCTTAATATAAAATTTACATGTTACATATTTACATCTAGTATAAAACATTTAACCATTAAGCCTACTTACAGAACAAGGAAGTGTAAAAAAACTTGTGCTTAAAAAAAAAGTGCAAATTAAATGTGAGAAGGGCAGTGTAACAAATAATTTAGGAAAAAGATAAACTAACATCAAGTGCTGTGTGCTGTGTAAGAGCCAGACACATTAACATGAAATCAGTCTGGAATAGCGGTGATTTTCTCCCCATAACCCGAGTAACATTCTGGGGAGAGGGGTGTAGAGTCAACGATCAGCAACTAGCTACGGTAGATCAAATACCTGAAAAAAAAAAAAAAAAATGGTTATTTAACATTCATAAGATACATTTTATTTTATCAAAAAAAAATTAAATATTTAACATTCATAAGATACATTGTATTTAAAAAAAAAAAAAATTAACATTCCTAAGATAAAAATTTTTTTTAAACATAAAAACTATAATACACAGCAGGATCTTTAGTAAAAACCAGACTTACCACTGTAACCTCTTAATCCTTGCAAGCTTCAACACAACGTTGACAAGGTACACAGCAGGGGTGGTCGGTCTCCTAGACAACGAGCAAACCCTTCATGTTGAGAGAGGCCACCATCTCCTTAGCTTTCTGGTACTTTTCTATGGGAATGAGCTTGTCTCCAACCAGCCAGGAATATTCATTGAATGGCACACCATGGTTTGGTATTAGCACCCAGTACCAAAAGTGAAGCCAACCACAGTTCCCATTTCTCATGAACTTTATTTGATATACTGGCTGGCCAACATTAGTTTCTCACAAAGGAGCTGAAGACCCTGAGTGGCAGTAGGTGCAAGTCTCTCCAGCATGACCTGTTTGTTAGATATTTGCCGTCTACACCTAGAGAACATCTCTAGAATCCGCCCTTTTCTCACCATGGAAACAACAAAAACCCTCACTGTAGCATTGATCCACTCCCGCCTGGACTACTGCAATGCTCTATTACTTGGCCTCCCCATTACTCGACTATCCCCTCTCCAGTCCATCCTTAATGCAGCAGCCAGGGTCATCCATCTGGCTAATCGGTACTCGGACGCGTCCGCTGTTCGCCAGTCCTTACACTGGCTGCCCATTCATTATAGGATCCAATTCAAAGTACTGGTTCTCACCCACAAAGCTCTCCACAGTGCAGCACCCCCCTACATCTCCTCCCTCATTTCTATCTATCGGCCTAACCGACTGCTGCGCTCTGCAAATGACTTTCGACTAACCTCTGCAGTAATCCGTACCTCCCACTCCCGACTCCAAGACTTCTCCCGCGCTGCGCAAATCCTCTGGAATGCTCTACCACAAGAAATTATGACTATCCGCAATTTGCCTGGTTTCAGGCGCTCCTCAAAACACATTTGTTCAGAGTGGCCTATCACATTCAATAAGCAAAGTCGTTCTATGTTTAAGTGTGTATGTGGAGCCCATTCACTACCTCCATCCATGCCTCACTCCCTCAAGATGGCTGGACCATCATTGGAAATGCACCATTATATATACACACCTGTACTTTGTATCTCCCCCACCTCATTGTAGATTGTAAGCTCTCACGAGCAGGGTCGGCTTATTTTGCTTTAATTATTGTATTGTTAACGTTGTTACCTATGACTTGTGTTTTGAAACTGTTAAAGTGTAAAGCGCTGCGGAATATGTTGGCGCTATATAAATAAAGATTATTATTATTATTATATCAGAGGGAGAAGAGGATTGGGCCTTGACAAGGTGCCCGATTGCATCTTAAGTCTTATTGAATGTTGGAGCCAGTCCACCGTATAAAAGCAGCCATAGAGTGTCCGGGTACCTGCTTGGATTTCGATCAAAATGAAGACTACTTTGATGTACATGTACACCAATTCGAGAAAAATGACAAGGATGAGGCAGTAAGACACGCTCAGCAGAGTACAAGCAGCATTGCTTGAAGAAGTAACTTGAGCGTGATCAAAATTGAATAAATTAAAATCTCAGACTACAGTGAACACAACTCTTAGCTGTGAAAGGGCTTTTTGTGTCCTTCTACAGTGTTTTCAACCAATGTATTGGATACGGATGGAAGCACGTCACACTATAATTTCAATTGAATGGAGCAGCAAGAATTACACTAAAGAAAAAAAAAAAAAAAGAGTGAGAGTGACATGTGCAGATGCCTACATACAGCGTTGTATGCCGAGCAAACTGCAGCGCGTCACCTGCACTCACACACACACCTTGCAGAGCTGTGAAAAAAACACTGCAAGGCAAAAGGAAGATGTACACAGCGGTTGGTAAAGTAGCCTGCCTAAAGCACAGTACACAAAATCGCAATCTCTAACTGTCCCTCAGAGTCAGCAGAGCAGCGTTCTGTCCCAAACTGAATTAACAGCACAGTGACGCTAAAATGGCGGCTTTATCCCACAACAATACCTTCCTTGTGTCACGGTTAGGGTAGCGTGTGTCTATTATATGAGTGTCTGTAAAATGTAACGTTACGCAGACTTATTCTGCCCTTGGGACGCAAAAATAAGACAGCAGTAATCATTTACTGTATAAAAACTCCACCTATGCGCAACAAAACAAGCACGTTCCCTCTTACGGTTCCTGTGCTGACATGTGAGTAGGGTTTGGAGACGTTCCTGAATTTATCCCAGGTATCCAAGCATATCAGGCCGATAGGAGAGCATTAAAACCACCCACGGTGGTGACTTAAATATGGTGAATCGAACCAGTGAAGAACTGTAGGTCGATGCGAATGAATGTGCGATCACATGACACACGTTTATAATAACCCTTGCTAGACACGAGTAACTTTGTAGACATTTGGACACACCTGAACCCAGATGGCAGTGAATATTCATTCTATTCGGCGCCACATGACTCTTGGTCCAGAATAGATTATATATTGCTAGCACAGGAGCTATTAAGGGGAGTGGAAGAGGCAGATGTGCACAGCGTAGCTATATATGACCACGCGCCCGTATCAGTGACCCTGCCAGATATGGTGCAGATGGGCCAAACCAAACTTGGCGCTTCCCGACCTATTTGTTAATGGATGAGAAGTTTCGACATCATGTGAAGCAATGGTGTTTTTAATATGTAAGGGATAATGGAAATACTAGGGATAGGCCGGAACTTTTATGGGCAGCAGGGAAGGGAGTAATGCGCGGGAAACTAATAGGTTATCAGACAACGCTAAAAAAGAAGATGGCGACAAACTACTCGCAGGCTAGCAGGATATTACGCGATAGGTACACGGCAAACAAGACAAGTTCATCAACACAGGTTAAAAATAGATGTAAGCAGGCTAAGGTTGACTTACACGTATGGGTATATCGACGAGAGAGAAGCAGTAATAACAATTATAGAGCCGATGTATATCGTTATGGTAGCAAATGAGGGAGACTATTAGCACGACTAGCGAAAGGAAATCACATTCGTCATCAACATATTACAGCGTTAACGAATAAACATGGGATCATGAACACAGACCCTCGAACCATAAACACCATTCTACAAGAATACTACTCAGACTTATATAAGGTGGAACATACGGATAGTGAGGAGGGTAACACCTTTGTATATGGAATACGGTTACCATCCATCACAAACTATCAGCTTCTCCTTTTAAAAAAACAAATTGAGGTGACGGAAGTGACAGCGGCGATAAGTTACTTTAAATACGGGAAAGCTCCAGGATCTGACGGGTTTACAGCCAAATTATTAAAATTATTGAGTGAGGATATCCCGTCCACATTGGTACGCACCTTCAATCATATATTGGAGACAGGAGGGTTGCCCAGCCATTCAAACATGTCACACATGAAGTTGCTACTAAAACCAAACAAACCTTCACATCTGCCTGGATCCTATCGTACATTCTCACTCATTGACCATTATATCAAGATTTTGTCCAGGATCATGGAAGATCTTTTGAGTAGCATTGTTCCTACGCTGATAGGGCGATCACAAGTGGCCTTTGTTAGCTACTTTGTTGGCTACTATCAGTCTCACTATGCATAACACATGTGTGCAGTGGGCAGTATTACCTTTGCCTTCGGTGGAGTAGGAAAACCCCTCTCCTATCGAAGTGTTAGTTGGGGAGATGGAAGATTTGACACCGGGACCTGAATTGTAATACTTAAATGTGACAGGTGACAAATTTGTTAAGGCGCAACTACGTGGCCCCTACGTTGAGTCTAGCCCGTGAAAATTTACTGGTTGTCAATGGGGAACCCCAACACCCCGGGGCAGCTACAGTATTTAAACAATTAGAGCTGAACCAAGATTTGCTGTATCAGGTTTATAAAATACATGTTGAAATTTTTTAGCAATTGCTGCTACCGCAGTCATATCGGAGGTTGGTAATGGACTTAGCGCATGTGCATGTACTAGGGTGACATTTGTGCCAAAAGAAAACCCTACACAGAATTATACAACGGTTTTACTGGCTGGGGGTCTATCAAGAAGTTAAACGGTATTGTAACTCTTGTCGCATGCGCCAGATACACAGTCCTCAGCCTCATTTTGTAAGTCCCTTGGTGCCATTAAAAATTTTAGAGGTCCAGTTTGAGAGAATACCCATGGATCTGGTGGAGCCGGTTAATAAATCAGCAAGGGGTCATCAACAGGGGCAATAAAAGGGGCACTGTGTGGGTCACCAGTTTTGAGCACACCAGAGTTCAAAAGAGAATTCATTGTCCAGACTGATGCGTCAGAGGTAGGTCTGGGTGCCGTGTTGTCTCAGGACTGGAGCTTAACGGGGAGGAGCATCCCATTAGTTTCCTGAGTCAAAAACTTACTCCATCAAAAAACAGAGACAGCATTGTAGAGAGAGAGTGCCTGGCGATAAAGTGGGCACTGGAGTCGTTGCGCTACTATTTGTTGGGGATAACATTTTGTTTTGTAAATGATCATTCCCCTGTGACTGGCAGTGTTGTAGCCCAGGGAGTAGAGTTCAGGTGGTAGAAAGATGAACATAACAGGAGACTTGGAAAACGTTGGCAAACAGTTATTTAATCTGAAAACGGACAGGCAAATTCTGGTGAGATCCATGCCTTGTTCATTTTCAGAAAAATAAGCCGGTCTACATTGTCTGAGGATAGTCGCATGCGACGGTATGTTAGTACACCACCTGCAGCACTAAAGACGCGCTCAGATAATACACTGGCAGCAGGGCAAGCCAGCACCTCCAAAGCATACCACACATCAAATACAAATATAACAGTAATAATAATATTATCAATAAAAATGAAATTGCACACACAGTACACAGACACAGCTCATATGTGTGTATGAGAGAGTGTTTCTGTGTGTAGTTCATGCCTCTAGCCTAGAAGATCAGTCTTGCTAAAATCTTTAACACTGACCCCTGTTCTGTTCTTAAAATGGTGGATGCTGAACTGCTTCTCAGCCCCCTCATACACAATCATTATGTGGCACTGCTGGGCTCAGTCAGAGGCATCAGATTGAACTAGGCTGTCCTGAGTCATTCTCAATAGAACATTTTGTTCAGCAGTTCATCTAGTTCATTTAGTTCAGAGGTCACATGATGCATTTCCTATCAGCTCCTCACAGGATAGGGTGGAGAAAAACTGAACTAAATGAACTAATCTTTTGAACTAATCTTTTCAGTGAACTAGTTCATGGTGAACTAATCACCAAAATTAACTAGATTTCCCATCACTATGGTGTACACCTTGGTGGCGCTGTCACAAAACTTCGCCACATTTGTAACATACAGCTCTTGCCCTGTGCAGAGGCGCTGCTTGTGCTCTCTCTTGTTGCAGAGGTGTCTACAATGCCTCGACGCACAGAGCTGCTTTGTAAAGCAGTAGCAGCAGCAGCGCTCTCGGCTGGAATGGAGAACATTATGGATTTCAACAGTGTGTCTTGGTCCTCCAACATTTTACGGTCCCGGTTCAACGGTGTGATGAGGCTTTGTAAGTTGTCCCAGTAGCGAGGGTCTAGGAGGGTGTACACCCTATAATCTGAAGTGGTGAGAATGTGGCCGATGCAGCGGTCGTTTCTCAGGCAGTGCAGCATGAAATCAACCATGTGCTGCAGACTCACAAATGGCCAACAAACGCTGTCCTCTGGAAGAGCGTCACACTAATATATTTTTGTAAATTTAAAATAGAATAAAGCAGCAGCAATTTTTGAAAAATTACAAGGATGAGCCAGTGACAGACACTCAGCAGAGTACACGCTGCGGTGGTTGAAGTGGAGCGGGATCTACACTCCTACAAAAAAATGAAACCTCAGACTACAGTGAACACTGAAACACAACTGTTCACTTGCTGTGAAAGGCCTTTTTGTGGACTTCTATTAAGTTTGCAAGCAATGTATTGTATTTTGATGGAAGAGCGTCACACTAATATATTTTTGTAAATTTAAAATAGAATAAAGCAGCAGCAATTTTTGAAAAATTACAAGGATAGCCAGTGACAGACACTCAGCAGAGTACACGCTGCGGTGGTTGAAGTGGAGCGGGATCTACACTCCTACAAAAAAATGAAACCTCAGACTACAGTGAACACTGAAACACAACTGTTCACTTGCTGTGAAAGGCCTTTTTGTGGACTTCTATTAAGTTTGCAAGCAATGTATTGTATTTTGATGGAAGAGCGTCACACTAATATATTTTTGTAAATTTAAAATAGAATAAAGCAGCAGCAATTTTTGAAAAATTACAAGGATGAGTCAGTGACAGACACTCAGCAGAGTACACGCTGCGGTGGTTGAAGTGGAGCGGGATCTACACTCCTACAAAAAAATGAAACCTCAGACTACAGTGAACACTGAAACACAACTGTTCACTTGCTGTGAAAGGCCTTTTTGTGGACTTCTATTAAGTTTGCAAGCAATGTATTGTATTTTGATGGAAGAGCGTCACACTAATATATTTTTGTAAATTTAAAATAGAATAAAGCAGCAGCAATTTTTGAAAAATTACAAGGATGAGTCAGTGACAGACACTCAGCAGAGTACACGCTGCGGTGGTTGAAGTGGAGCGGGATCTACACTCCTACAAAAAAATGAAACCTCAGACTACAGTGAACACTGAAACACAACTGTTCACTTGCTGTGAAAGGCCTTTTTGTGGACTTCTATTAAGTTTGCAAGCAATGTATTGTATTTTGATGGAAGAGCGTCACACTAATATATTTTTGTAAATTTAAAATAGAATAAAGCAGCAGCAATTTTTGAAAAATTACAAGGATGAGCCAGTGACAGACACTCAGCAGAGTACACGCTGCGGTGGTTGAAGTGGAGCGGGATCTACACTCCTACAAAAAAATGAAACCTCAGACTACAGTGAACACTGAAACACAACTGTTCACTTGCTGTGAAAGGCCTTTTTGTGGACTTCTATTAAGTTTGCAAGCAATGTATTGTATTTTGATGGAAGAGCGTCACACTAATATATTTTTGTAAATTTAAAATAGAATAAAGCAGCAGCAATTTTTGAAAAATTACAAGGATGAGCCAGTGACAGACACTCAGCAGAGTACACGCAGCATTAGTTGAAGTAACTGGAGCGTGATCTGCACTCAAAAAAAAAAAAAAATCACAGACTGCAGTGAACACTGAAACACAACTGTTCACTTGCTGTGAAAGGCTCCATTGTGGACTTCTATAGTGTTTGCAACCAAGGTATTGTATACGGATGGAAGCGCGTCACACTATTATTTCAATTACATGGAGCAGCAAGAATTACACTGAAGAAAAAAAAAAGAGTCTGTGAGTGACACGTGCAGATGCCTACAGACAGCGTTGCATACAGAGCAAACTGCAGCGTCACCTGCACTCACACACACCTTGCTGAGCTGTTAAAACAACACTGCAGGCAAAAGGAAGCTTTACACAGCGGTTGGTGCTAGCCTGCCTACAGCACAGTACACTAAATCGCAATCTCTAACTGTCCCTCAGAGTCAGCAGAGCAGCGTTCTTTCCCTAACTGAGTTCACAGCACAGTGACGCTAAAATGGCTGCGGCGCCTTTTATAGTGCATTCTGACATCATTTCAGCAGCCAATCACAGCCATGCCATTAGTTAAGATGACCGCAGCATTACAGGATGTGCCCACACTTCATAAGATTCATCATTGGCTGACTAACATCACATTGCCTCTCAAAGAATTATGGGAACTTCCGATTCCGGTATACGATATTGAAAAAGTATCGGAATTAAGTATCGGAATTCCGATAACGCGAATATCGGCCGATACCCGATACTTGTGGTATCGGAATGCTCAACACTAGTGGTGAATAGTGGAAAGGTCGAACAGGAGAAGGTAAGGGTTTTTTTTATTTTCTAACATTTTGATGGTCCTTTATGGTTTAGAAAAAATGTGTCAAGCAACTATCATTATACTAAATGCACACTGAAGCAAATTACAAAAATCCACGTTTTGGCGAATGTGAAGGACCGTCGTGTCACATGCCTGTTGTAGTTTGAAGCCACAGTATGACAACTACATGTAGGCTCTACACGATCATGTAAGTGCAGCTTTAGAAAACACATGCTCAGTCAAGCAGGTGTATAAGATGGTCTGAAAGACTGTAAATTGAGCACACAATTGCTCAGCCCATAGATATCTAAAGTTTATTGCAATCTTTAGTGACCAACTAAGGTGGGTGCACACAAATCAGTTGTGCCCTCCCAGGTGATTTAAGAAAGTGACATTTCTTGAACCAGTACTAAAATCAGTGCAGTGCAACAACTGATGTACTAGGAATAGCCTATCATAGAATCTTAGAATCATAGAATGGTAGAGTTGGATGGACCTCCTGGGTCATCTGGTCCAACCCTCTGCTCAAAGCAGGATTCACTAAATCATCCCAGACAGATGTCTGTCCAGCATCTCTTTGAAGAATTCCATTGAAGGAGAACTCACCACCTCTCATGGCAGCCTGTTCCACTCATTGAACACTCTAACTGTCAAAAAGTTTTTTCTAATATATAATCTGTGTCTCCTCCCATTTAGTTTCATCCCATTGCTTCTAGTCTTTCCTTGTGCAAATGAGAATAAAGATAATCCTTCTACAATATGACATCCCTTGAGATATTTGTAGACAGCTATTAAGTCTCCTCTCAGTCTTCTTTTTTGCAAGCTAAACAATCCCAAATCCTGTAACCATTCCTCATAGGACATGGATTGCAGACCGGACACCATTCTGGTCGCTCTTCTCTGAAATTGCTCCAGTTTGTTGATGTCTTTTTTAAAATGTGGTGCCCAAAACTGGACACAGTATTCCAGATGAGGTCTGACCAAAGAGGATTAGAGGGCAATAATGACTTCACGTGATTTAGACTGTATGCTTCTGTTAATACATCCCAGAATTGTATTTACCTTTTTTGCTGCTGCATCACACTGTTGACTCATGTTCAGTCTGTGATCTATTAGTAT
The DNA here is from genome assembly GCA_033576555.1 of Oophaga sylvatica. Lineage (NCBI taxonomy): Eukaryota > Metazoa > Chordata > Amphibia > Anura > Dendrobatidae > Oophaga > Oophaga sylvatica. The sequence continues at coordinate 11,991 of JARQOD010002260.1, forward strand.
ACCCAAGTCTTTTTCACATGTGCTGTTGCTTAGCCCTATTCCTCCCATTCTGTATACGCTTTTTTCATTTTCATTTCCCAGATGTAGTACTTTGCATTTTTCCCTGTTAAAAACCATTCTGTTAGTTGCTGCCCACTGCTCCAGTTTATTTATGTCTTTTTGAATTCTCTCTCTCTTCTCTAGTATTAGCTATCCCTCCTAGCTTAGTGTCATCAGCAAATTTAATCAGTTTACCCTCAATTCCTTCATCTAAATCATTGATAAAGATGTTGAACAATACAGGGCCCAAGACAGATCTCTGTGGTACCCCACTTGATACATTCTAACAACTGGATGTGCAGCCATTTACTACCGCTCTTTGGGTCCTATCTTTAAGCCAGTTTTGAATCCACCTAACAGTTGCCTTGTCCATTCCATACTCAGTCATTTTTTCAATAAGGATTGTGTGAGATACTTTGTCAAATGCTTTGCTGAAGTCAAGATATAATATATCTACAGCATTTCCCTGATCCACTCAGTCAGTGATTCTGTCATAGAAGGAAATTAAATTAGTCTGACATGACTTATTAGTTACAAACCCATGCTGACTCTGGTTAAGCACTTCATTCTTGTCCAGGTACTTACATACATGCTGTTTAATAATTTGTTCAAAGATCCTTCCTAGTATAGATGTCAGACTCACCAGCCTACAGTTCCCTGGGTCCACCTTCTTCCCCTTTTTGAAGATAGGAACAACATTTGCTCTTCTCCAGTCTTCTGGACTTCTCCTGTTCTCCAAGAATTTTCAAAGATTATGGAGAGTAGTTCAAAAATTTCTTCTGCTGTCTCCTTCAGTACTTTGGGGTGTAATTCATCTGGACCTGGAGACTTGAATTCATTAATGTTAGCTAAGTGTTTCCTCAATCCTCACTATTTTTCAGTTTATAGATATCCTGGATTCTTCTATTCCCTTAATTGGACAGTAGTGTTGAGCGATACGATACCGCAAGTATCGGGTATCGGCCGATATTAGCTCTATCGGACTTTTGATACTTAGTTCCGATATTTTCGTCTTATCGGATACCGGAATCGGATTTGTCACTGTCACTGTCAGTGTCCGTCGGTCGGGTCTGTCAGGAGTCAGCGGCACTTACCTGGCAGAAGATCTCCGGCGGTCACGGGCTGGACTGCTTGATGGCCGCCATCATCTTTCCCCGGCGGTCACATGCAGTTTCTCGCGATAACTGCAGTGACTGCTGGGTAATCCCGGCCGTAAAGCAGTCAGTCCGATGACGTCACCGCCGGGGAAGCAGGTAATCAGCTGTGCTGCGTCGCGATGACAGGCTCTGCCTGTCATTGCGATGTAGCAGAGCTGGATCGTCGTGGGACACTCGTTATTATGGACTGCGTCGGACAGGTGGTATACTGTTGTTTTGTTTTTTTTCTTTTTTACAGGAGATCGATGGCGTCGCAGAATGAGAGTATAATAAAATTAATGAAAACTGTGTTGTCTCTTTTATTTCATTAAAATACTTTTTTCTTGCTGTGTCTTTTTTTTTATACATTTAAAAACTTTGGGATTAATAATGGATCGGTGTCTTATTGACACCTCTCCATTATTAACCGGGCTTATTCTCACCGTGCAATCAACGGTGACATTAACCCCTTATTACCCCACTTGCCACCGCTACAGGGCAGTGGGAAGAGCCGGGTAAAGTGCCACAATTGGCACATCTTTTGATGCGCCAAATGTGGGGCTGCTGTAGCCTGGTATTATCAGGCTGTTGAGGGCCAAAATCCATGGGCCTTGACAGTCTTTTAATACCAGGCCGCAGCAGTCTGCATTTTACTTGGCTGGTTAACAAAAATAGGGGGACCCCTACGCCATTTTTTTTTCGAGGGGATCCCCTATTTTTGTTAACCAGCCAAGATATGCAGACTGCTGTGGCCTGGTATTATCAGGCTGGCAAGTCCATGGATATTGGATCCTTACCAGCCTGAAAAACCAGGCCTCAGCAGTCTGCTTCATCTGGCTGGTTAACAAAAATAGGGGGGACCCCACGCCAAATTTTTTTCGAGGGGATCCCCTATTTTTGTTAACCAGCCAAGATATGCAGACTGCTGTGGCCTGGTATTATCAGGCTGGCAAGCAGGGTCGGACTGAGGCACCGGGACACCGGAGAGAAACCTACGGTGGGCCCCAGCTCCTGCGTGGTGGGCCCTGATTTGAAAGGATAGGTCGCGGGCAGAGGGGGCGGTGGCCCCGGGGCCCGCGCTCTGAGGGGGCCCACCCGGAGCTACGATACAGTTACATTCTGCGGCAGAGCAGGGAGAATCGCTCTCCCTGCTCTGCCGCCCGGAAGCTATGGGGCCTGAACAGGCGTTGGGGGGGCCCGGTGCCAGCAGTGGGCCCCCCACCGTCATCGGAGGGTCAGCTGTATCGGCATCCAGCCGATAAAGCTGACCGCATGGAGAGAGAAGGAGCGAGCGCTCCTTCTCTCCCATAATCCCCCTCTCAGCGTATGACAGCGGGCGCAATAACATCACCTGCCGGCGCCCGCTGTCAGACGCTGAGAGGGAGAACAGTGAGCAGCACAGGAGCCGGGAGGTGAGTTCTTTTTTATTTTTTTTTTAATGGGGGTGCAGTCGAGTCCTGGCTGGAGAAGTCGTCATGTCGGTGTGGGCCAGATGGAAAAGACATGAAAAGTGAACAATTCCATTAGAAAGAACATCAGCGGTAAGTCATTATCTGTACCTGTGCGTAATCTATTATATGTTCTGTAGGACTGGTATTATTTAACACAGACCATATGGCGGTAATATCAATATTGGTCTTTTTCTATATAGATTATTTTGGCCAACAGCGCGGTCATTTGCTGAGGTTCTCTGATGATGGGCCCACTCAGAAGTTTTGCCCCACTAAACCAAAACCCTAGCTACGCCTATGGCTCTCTCTCTAGTCTTTCTTTCTCGCTCTCTGTTCTTTCCTTCTCGCTCTCTGTTCTTTTTTCTCTCTGTTCTTTCTTTCTCTCTTTTCTTTCTTTCCTCTCTTTCTTTCTCTGTTTGTTCTTTCTCTCTCGCTGCTCTTTCTTTCTTTTCCTCAGTACCAGCCACTGTGCCCTCATTACCAGTCAGTGTGATCAGCAGTGCTAAATGGTTACGCTTGGGGCGAGGATATGGGTGTGATTAGCTGTGAAATGGGTGTTGTCGGGGCGTGGCCTAAAATTTTCAGCGGCGCGCAACACGGCCGCAGCCTTTAATCCTCTTTCCTGTCTTCCAAATTTGGGAGGTATGCTGTATGACCTCCCTACAACTTCTGGCCATGCTCCTGATGAGCGCGACGGATGGTCTCGTGAGGGATCTCCTCCCACACCTGGACTAAAGCATCCACCAACTCCTGGACAGCCTGTGGTGCAACGTGGCATGGCCTAAAATTTGCTGCAGCAGGCACAGCGTGCCACAGCCTTTGTCCCTCTTTCCCTTCTTCAAAGGTTGGGAAGTATGATGGTGGGCCCCAAGAATAGTTTTTCTCTGGTGGGCCCAAGGTACTCCAGTCCGACGCTGTTGGCAAGGTCCATGGATATTGGCTCCTTAACAGCCTTAAATACCATGCCTCAGCAGCAGGGGCGTACATATAAATCATGGGCCCCATAGCAAAAGTCTGAATGTTCCCCACCCCCCCAAAAAAAAAACCCAGAGGCATTGTAAATGTAAAGTGCCAGCACAGTGAGGGAAGTTGAGTCGCACAGAGACAGGGGTTTTGGTGGTACTCGGCACCGATCACGTCGACTTCTATGGGGGATGTCACGAGTAGCACAGCTCGGTCCGTGACCTGGGCGATCACTGGAATGTGGGATATTTCCAGGGGATGATAGAATGTTTGTGTAGTTTGTCGTGACGCCACCTGTAGTACTTGGTCAGGGTGTCCAGCGCTGCTGTGCAGGTCCTCTGGAAGGGATGGTGTAGTGCAGGTAGGTGAAAAGTCTTCTACAGGTAACACGCTATCCTTCCAGGGCAGATAGATGTGAGATAGAGCAATGGTGCAAAGTGATGTAGCAGAGTGGACTATGCGACGTAGTAAGAAAGCAGGAAACACTTCAAGTTAAACGTTGCATAATAAAATTTTTAATAATAACATTACAAAAGTGCAAATGGCTTATATTATGTGACATGTTTTGTTACTGTTCATACCCTTGATATGTGTTATACATGTGTGTTAATAAATACATATTCAACAAAAGTGCAAATAGCATTAGTGCAAAAGTTCGTGGAGACTTCTTAGGACTACAACCCCACCGGGGTAACTTCACAGTGTCCTTTACTTGTGCTTGTGGAGGACCCGCTCCAAACCTCCAACTGTGGTCTTGGGTGGGCTGCAAGACTTTCCTTGAGCAGACCTCACTTTCGGCCACACCAAACGGGTTTTTAGTTTCTGAGGTAGTTGAAAATAGTGCACAGTAAAGTTTTTTGTAAAACCAAGATGGAGCACCGAAGTCCAACTATTTACAGAAAAGTTTGTGAGCCAGTACAGTTCATGGCTTCAAAGTTCAACATTTTATTACAGTGAAACACCATTACCCAACCTGGGTATATTAAGGCAACAATAAACTTGTTCTTCTGAACATTCACCCGTCCGGGTACATCAAACCATTACCCAACCTGGGTATATTAAGGCAACAATAAACTTCTTTTTATGAACATTCACCCGTCTGGGTACATCAATAATTTAACTATTTACATACAGAGACCCTGTCCGGGTTATTTAGACTTCTTTGGCTGGCCTCTTACAGGTACCACCTGGTACTGTTCTGGAGCTTGCCAAACATCCGTGACAGGAGGGTCCACCCAGACCTGATGACGTCGTGTGGCCTGTACAGTGATGTCGTGACCCGCTATCTGGGTCTGTGTGGCCACCTCTTTCGTCTCCCTCCGGGTCTGGAACCCTATGTCCCGGACTGTACGAACCTCAGGGGGCCTAACAGGCGCCGGGTACGGGCCAGCTATCATTATCATGTCCATAGCTGGGGCTGCTGAGGAGACCACTGAGGGAGGCTGGGGAGATTTACGGCGTGGGGTGGGCACTTGTGCAGAGGCCTGGTTGGGGGAGGCTGAAGGCTCGTAGGGTCTGTCAGTTTCCTGACACTCTGGGGAGTAGGGGTCGCACCTGGTAACATTTAGGGCGTACCATCCATTGTAACCCCAGTGTCGGGTGTAAGTCACCAAGTCTCCTGGCAACAGGTCCCTCCCCGGGTGTCCTTCTGGGAGGTGAGCCTCCACGTCCCGCCGGGTTACAAAAACTTCTAAATAAAGTCCAGGCTCCTGGATGAAGCCCCAACCACCTTTTAACTTAAAGTTCCGTACTGCACCCTTACGCCGCGGCTCCCTCACCGTACTTTTATCCTTTCTCATACGTGCCTTCTCTGCCAGGTCCTTCTCCAGGTGACGTTGCCGAAGCTTTTGGGATTCTCGCTGCTTCCTTTGTCGCTCTGCTTCCAGCTCCCGACGTCTCCACTCTTCCTCCTGACGCCGGTTGTAATTCTCCTCCACCAGCAGCTCCATGTCTCCAACATCAAACGCCAGCTTACGATGTCCGGTTTGCGGCAGCTCTCCTGGCGGCAAGCCAGTCCTGCGGCGTCACCTGTGGTGGAAGCAGCCGGCTCTGGATCAGATGACGGTCGGGGCTCCGGTCTAACAGGGCGGGTACAGCTCTGGGTGCCTGCGCGGCGTCCTCCAGAGGAACGGGTGTCGCTTCTCTGCCTCAGCGACGGGGCAGACTGCGGGACTGGGTGCTGGCCGGCGTTTCTACAGGAACGGTGCCTCCACTGTGATACTGGCAACCGGTTCAGATTGCAAGGGCTGGGATGCCCGCACGGCCTCCTCTACTGGAATGGGTGCCTCCACTGAGATACTGGCAACCGGTTCAGATTGCAAGGGCTGGGATGCCCGCACGGCCTCCTCTACTGGAACGGGTGCCTCACCTTCCGGTACAGACACTTCAGGGGGTAAGAGGGATTGGCGCCGCTCCAATTGTAGTTTTAGGGCCCGCCAGCTCGCTTCCATCCTGGCGACCTCCTCCCGGTGCCGGGCCAGGTCTCTCAGGGTATCCTCCGCTTCTTCCAGCGTTGGAGGGTTTCCAGGCCGGGTGCCAAACGGTGGCTCCGTGGCGATCGGGTCGCTTCCGTGGGGGGAGAGCTCTGACTCCTCCATCCCTTCCCACTTCTGCTCACGTCCATTCGCCATCTCTGCCAAGTCACATGTGTCATTAGCATCAGGAGAGGCGACATCTTTTGTAGGGAGGCGGGACCTTCGCGTTCGTTTCCGCCCACTGAGGAGGTTTAGGAGGCGGAACTCCAGAGCTGTGGGGCACGATTTTACATTGCAGTAACATTTAGAGTGTGCGGACATCGTTTTCGCGCCACGGAGTGAGTGTACAGCCCACGAGAGCACGCCCTTATTCTTCACCTGTGCCTCGTGGCGCAGATATGACGGAAAAATGGCAAATACAGTCTATGATGATTTTTGCAATTCTCAAGCAAAAAAACAGTTCAATTAAGGCACACAGGACTCGCTTATAGCGAGCTTCTGAATCCTGTTCGTGACGCCAAAGTTGAGTCGCACAGAACCACAGGTTTTGGGGGTACTCGGCACCAAGCCCGTCGACTTCTATGGGGATTGACGGGTAGCACAGCTATGTCCGTGCCCTGGTCGCTCACTGGAATGTGGGATATTTCCAGGGGATGATAGAATGTTTGTGTAGTTTGTCGTGACGCCACCTGTAGTACCTGGTCAGGGTGACCAGCGCTGCTGTGCAGGTCCTCTGGCAGGGATGGTGTAGTGCAGCTAGGTGATAAGTCTTGTACAGGTAAGACGGTATCCTTCCAGGGCAGATAGATGTGAGATAGAGCAATGGTGCAGAGTGATGTAGCAGAGTGGAGTATGGACTAGTAAGAAAGCAGGAAAGGAAACAATTCTTACTACAAAGACATGCAGCATAAGGCTGCCTCAACCCCTCCCATCCAACTAGCTACACCCTGTTCTAACCAGCCTGAGCTAGACCATCCCATTGGGTCCGCCTACACTCAGCTGGCATAGTGTACTGTTGAATGCAGTGGTTGGAGTCAATGGGGTGTTTCCTCCTTACCTGAGAGTAAGTTGTCACACCGCTGGGTGCGATGCAACATCTCTGTGGCGACTGGACCCTCGGGTGCTTCTGTCTTTTCACAAATGCCGGCTTTACCCGGCAATTGAATCAGAGGCTATTTTACTATGTAGAAGTGAATAAACTATAAATATATGTATATATATATGTCACAATGACATGTTTTATATATATATATATATATATGTATTCTAAGTGTGTATATTTTGTGTTTACAAGGAAAGAAAGTGTTTTTTAGTTGCGATATTTGTTCCCATAGACTTACATGGGACTTCCGGTATCGGAATCGGATATCGCCGATATTTAGTGATATCGGCGATGCCATTCCGATCCGATATTTTTAGATATCGAGCAGTATCGCTCAACACTATTGGACAGTGAAGATCAGTTGATGTTACATTTCCTTTCTGAGAGAAAACAGATGCAAAATAGGGATTTAAAAGTACGGCCTTCTCAACATCCTTTCTTACTATTTCATAATCTTTCATCCTGTAAAAATCCTATAGCATCTTTGACTTTTCTTTTACTTTTGACATATCCCCAAAATCCTTTTTTATTGCTTTTGACATCTCTTGCAAGCCTTAATTCATTGTCAGCTTTAGATAATCTGATTCTTGCCCTGCAGGTTCTGCAGACATCATTATATTCTTCTTTAGATATGCCTCCTTCTTTCCATTTGATAAACATTTCTTTCTTCCTTTTTAGCATGTGTTTAAGTTCTGTGTTCATCCATCCTGGTTTCCTTAAATGCTTCCTATTCTTCCCTCTTTTGTAATTGTTAATGATTGTGCTTTGAGAATCTCATTTTTCAAGATTTCCCATCCTTCCTGGACATTTTTGTCCTTAAGGATATCCAGCCATTGGATCCCTCCGATTCTCTTTCTGAGTCCCTTAAAATCTGTTTTCTGAAATCTAACCTTGAAGTCTGAGTCTTCACAGGTCTTCCTCCTCTAGTTATCCAAAATTCTAAAATAGCATAGTCGCTACCTCCTAAGGTCCCAGCCACTCTTACCTCCTCAATCATTTCCTCCCTGTTTATAAGGATTAGATCCAAGGTAGCAGATCCCTTGTTTTCTCCCCTACCTTTTGGAAGATAAAATTGTCAGCAAGAGAGGATAAAAATTTCCTGGACCTGTTAGTTTTGCCTGAGAGACATTCCCAACAAATGTCTGGATAGTTGAAATCTCCCATGACCACTATGTCATATTTTTTGGAGAACTTGGCCATTTGATGCATAAAGAGTTCATCCATATCTTCAGCTTCCATAGGCGGCCTGTAGTAAATGCCTACACTGGTGTCCTTTCCATTGTTCGCTCCTTGTATTCGTACCCAAACAGTTTCCACAGAACTCCCAGTCTCTGAAGCTTCAATCTCTGTGCAGATATACGCTTTTCTAACATACAATGCGACACCTCCTCCTCATTTATCAAGTCTGTTTCTTGCAAATAAGTTGTATCCTTCTAGCCTTGTATTCCAATCATGTGTATCGTCCCACCAAGTTTCAGTGATTCCAATGACATCATATTTCTTTTCCTGTGTTAGTAGTTCCAATTCTCCTTGCTTGTTGCCCATGCTTTGTGTGTTTGTATAGAAACATTTTAGTTTGTGTGTGGTTACTCTTCCTCTAATATTTTTATTATTTAGATTTTTTTTGTCTTTGTTCTTCCCTTCCACTTCTAATAGCAGAGTTCTCAATAGCATTTGTCAGGTGTATGGATTTTTCTGGCCTTTTGCTTCCCTTCCCACGTTGTTCTAGTTTAACCCCTTAGTGACAGAGCCATTTTGCAGCTTAATGACAGGGCCAATGTTTACAATTCTGACCACTGTCACTTTATGAGGTTATAACTCTGGAACGCTTTAACGAATCCCATTTATTCTGAGGTTGTTTTTTCGTGACATATTGTACTTCACGTTAGTGGTAAAATTTCTTTGATATGACTTGTGTTTATTTATGAAAAAAACGGAAATATGGCGAAAATTTTGAAAATTTAACAATTTTCAAACTTTAAATTTTTATGCCCTTAAATCAGAGAGATATGTCACACAAATTTCTTAATAAATAACATTTCCCACATGTCTACTTTACATCAGCACAATTTTGGGAACAAAATTTTTTTTTGTTACGAAGTTATAAGGGTTAAAAGTTGACCAGCGATTTCTCATTTTTACAACACCATTTTTATTTTAGGGACCACATCACATTTGAAGTCACTTTGAGGGGTCTATATGATAGAAAATAGCCAAAAGTAACACCATTCTAAAAACTGCACCCCTCAAGGTGCTCAAAACCACATTCAAGAAGTTTATTAACTGTTTACGTGCTTCACAGGAACTGAAGCAATGTGGAAGGAAAAAATTAACATTTAACTTTTTTTGCAAAAACTTTAATTCGGAACCTATTTTTTTTATTTTCACAACTGTTAAAAGAAAAAATGAACCACAAAATTTGTTGCGCAATTTCTCCTGATTAAGCCGATACCCTATATGTGGGGTTAAACCACTTTTTGGGCGCACGGCAGAGGTTGCAAGGGAAGGAGCGACATTTGACTTTTTCAACGCAGAATTGGCTGGACGCCATGTCGCGTTTGTAGAGGCCCTGATGTGTCTAAACAGTGGAAACCCATCACAAGTGACCCCATTTTGGAAACTAGACCCCCTAAGGAACTTATCTAGATGTGTGGTGAGCACTTTGAACCTCCAAGTGCTTCACAGAAGTTTATAACATAGAACAGTGAAAATAAAAAATCATATTTTTTCCACAAAAACAATCTTTTCTCCCCAATTTTTATTTTCCCAAGGGTAACAGGACCCCAAAAGTTTTTGTGCAATTTGTCCTGAGCATGCTGATACCCAATATGTTGGGGTAAACCACTGTTTGGGTGCAAGGCAGAGCTTGGAAGGGAAGGAGCGCCGTTTGACTTTTTCAGCGCAGAATTGGCTGGACGTCATGTCGTGTTTGTAGAGGCCCTGATGTGTCTAAACAGTGGAAACCCCCAAATTGACTCCATTTTGGAAATTAGACCCCCTAAGGAACTTATCTAGATGTGTGGTGAGCACTTTGAACCTCCAAGTGCTTCACAGAAGTTTATAACATAGAACCGTGAAAATAAAAAATCATATTTTTTCCACAAAAACGATCTGTTCACCCCAATTTTTATTTTCCCAAGGGTAACAAGACCCAAAAGTTTTTGTGCAATTTGTCCTGAGCATGCTGATACCCCATATGTGGGGGTAAACCACTGTTTGGGCGCACGGCAGGGCTTGGAAGGGAAGGAGCGCCGTTTGACTGTTTCAAACCAAAATTGGCTGGAATTGAAATTGGACGCCATGTCACGTTTGGAGAGCCCCTGAAACGCCTAAACAGTCGAAAACCCCCACAAATCACACCATTTTGGAAACTAAACCCCTTAAGGAACTTATCTAGATGTGTGGTGAGCACTTTGAACCCCCAAGTGCTTCACAGAAATTAATAAACGTAGAGCCGTGAAAATAAAAAATCATTTTTTTCCTCAAAAATGGTTCTTTAGCCCGCTATTTTTTTTTATTTTCCCAAGGGTAACAGGAGAAATTGGACCCAAAAAGTTGTTGTGAAATTTTTCCTGAGTACGCTGATACCCCATATGTGGGGTGAAACCACTGTTTGGGCGCATGGGAGTGCTTGGAAGGGAAGGAGCGCCATTTTGTAATGCAGACTTTGATGGAATGTTCTGCGAGCGTCATGTTGTGTTTGCAGAGCCCTTGATGTACCTAAACAGTAGAAACCCCTGCAAGTGACACAATTTTGGAAACTAGACCCCCCAAGGAGCTTATCTAGATGTGTGGTGAGCACTTTGAACCCCCAAGTGCTTCACAGAAATTTATAAACGCAGAGCCGTGAAAATGAAAAATCATTTTTTTTTCTCAAAAATGTTTTTTTTAGCCAGCTATTTTTTATTTTACCAAGGGTAACAGGAGAAATTAGAACCCCAAAATTGGTGAGCAATTTGTCCTGAGTACGCTGATACCCCATATGTTGGGGTAAAACACTGTTTGGGCGCACGGCAGGGCTCGGAAGGGAGGGAGCGCCATTTGACTTTTTGAAAGCCATGTCGTGTTTGGAGACCACCTGATGTGTCTAAACAGTGGAAACCCCCCACAAGTGACCCCATTTTGGAAACTAGACCCCTTAAGGAACTTATCTAGATGTGTGGTGAACACTTTGAACCCCCAAGTGTTTCACAGAAATTTATAAACACAGAGCTGTGAAAATAAAAAATAATTTTATTTCTCAAAAATGATTTTTTTAGCCAGCTATTTTTTATTTTCCCAAGGGTAACAGGAGAAATTAGAACCCCAAAATTGGTGTGCAATTTGTCCTGAGTACGCTGATACCCCATATGTTGGGGTAAACCACTGTTTGGGCGCACAGCAGGGCTCGGAAGGGAGTGAGCGCCATTTGACTTTTTGAACGCCACGTCGTGTTTGGAGACCCCCTGATGTGCCTAAATAGTGGAAATCCCTCAATTCTAGCTCAACCCTAATCCCAACACACCCCTAACCCTAATCCCAACCCTAATCCTAACCTAAATCCCAACCCTAATTCCAACCCTAATTGTAACCCTAACCTTAATTGTAACCCTAACTCTAATTGTAACCCTAACCCTAATTTTAACCCTAACCCTAATTGTAACCCTAACCCTAATTCTAACCCTAATTATAACTCTAACCCTAAGGCTAGGTTCATTTTGCGTTTTACCAGCCCGTTCAACACATAGCGTTGACGGGCTGGTAACGGTATAGCATAACCAATCGCGTTATGCTATACCCGCTAGCGCAGAGGAATCAGCAGATGATTCATCTGCGCTAGTGGTGACGGAGCCCAGACGCTGCAGCCCGCGCCCGAGGCTCCGTCACTGAATGATGGCACGTCGCAAACGCATGCCGCTTTACGGCATGCGTCGCGATGCGCCCTCAAATGGGGGTGAATGGCAGCGCTAACGGACTGCGTTACACCGCATTATACAGCGGTGTAACGCAGTCCGTCTAACGGACTGCCATAACGCAGTATGAACCCAGCTTAACCCTAACGCTAATTATAACCCTAACCCTAATGCTAACCCTAACCCTAACAGAAAAATGAAAATAAATATAATTTTCTATTTTTTATTATATGTCCCTAACTAAGGGGGTGATAAATGGGGGGGTTATGTACTGTTTTCTGGAGAATGAATGAAAAAAATTTTGAATCTGCCGCCAAGCAGATCGGCGGGCGCACTGCGCATGCGCCCGCCATTTTTTTTTGCAGGAAGAAGAAGCCGGGATCCTGGGGCCTGCGGGAGGACGGAGGACACCGGTAAGTATAGGGGGGGCGATCGGGGGACCTGGGGACCCTCATTTTCTCCCCTCTGATGTGCAATCACATCAGAGGGGAGAGAAATCTTTTTTTTTTTTTTTTTGCGATCGCGTCTATGCTTGCATAGACGCGATCGCAACACCGGGATCGGTGAATACCGACCGGGATCATGTTCTCTGGGGTCTCGGCTACCCCGGTAGCCGAGACCCCAGAGAATATTTGCCCATCCCCCCCAGCACAGCGGCACATAGCGGCGGGCGCACTGAGCATGCGCCCGCCATTTTCTTCATCGCGCCGGCCCCGGGGGACACCGGAGGGCCCTGGGGCCGCATGCAGGACATCGGGGGCCACATGGGGGTCCCGTGGACGCTTTTTCTCTGTCCTCTGATGTCCGATGACATCAGAGGACAGAGAAATTAAATGGCACAACTTTTTTTTTTTGTTGTTGCGGTGCCGTTATAGGGTAAATAACGGCGATCGCAACATCGGTGTCAGTAAAAACCGACCCGATTTATGTTCTCTGGGGTCTCGGCTACCCCGGTAGCTGAGACCCCGGAGAAAATGCGCCTCTGGGGGGCGCTATTCACTTTTTCCACAGAGCCGTTAATTAACGGCGCTGTGGTTTAAGTACCCTTAATGACCGCCGTTAAAAGGCGTATCGGCGGTCGTTAAGGGGTTAAATCTCTCCTGATGAGTGTGGCAAGGCAACTTCCAAATACATGTTTTCCAGTCTTTGTAAGGTGCACCCCATCTCTAGCAAGTAGTCCATCGTATAGGTAATTCACTCCGTGATCCAGAAATCCAAATCCTTGCTGACGGCACCATCGACGTAGCCAGTTGTTCACCTGCAGAATCTTATTCCACCTCCTTGTTCCATGGCCATCCACTGGAAGGATGGAAGAGAAGACCACCTGTGCTCCCAGTTCTTTCACTTTCTTGCCTAAGTTTTCAAAGTCACTGCAGATGGTTTCCAGGTCTCTTCTTGTGGTGTCATTTGTCCCCAGATGTATTAGCAGGAATGGGTAGTCATCTTTAGGTCTGAAGATTCTTGATATCCTGTCAGACACATCTTTAATATGATATATAATATAATTATATATATAATATATATATATATATAACATATATATAATATATATATTAATATAATCTTTAATGTAGCCTATGGCTACGTTCACACGTTCAATATTTAGTCAGCATTTTGTATCAGTATTTGTAAGCCAAAAACAGAAGTGTGTCAAAAATGCTGAAGTGGTGTTATGTTTCTAATATACTTTTCCTCTGATTGTTACACTCCTGGTTTTGGCTAACAAATACTGATGTAAAATACTGACCAAATGCTGAACGTGTGACTGTGGTCTAAAGAAAAATGATGGGATTAGATCTGCCATCACTGTTACATTTTCATACTCCAATCTGCTGCTGCAATCATTGTGGAGAAGACAGCAACTAAAGCTCAGTGCAAATAATGTAGCAAATCCAATTACACTGTAACCACGTATAGAATGTAGCAAATGAACCAGTTGGACCTTTAATATTTTTGTTAATGTTGTTTATTTATTGTAGTTCAAATTTATTCTAAATATTGTCAGTGGTTTTTTTTATTTTTGTACTTCTCTATCATTCTTTTTTTTATACTGCTTTCCATTGTCAAAATTTCCATGCTCTTCATCACACATTCAAACATGAACTGAAAATTCTTTGCCTCATCATATCCCTGTATGCTATCTGTGCCTCACTGAAAACAAATATTGTCATTCATTACAAAGACAAGTGTCTAGTCTGTTGACAAGAAGACAGCAGTAAAATATATTCACAGTCCGCCACACATAGGTTTTCACCAAAATGTGACAAGCTATATCTAGATTTTCATGCATAAATGTTATGTCTCCAAAGTCTCCACAAAAGCATTTTTTTCTTAAAAACATACTTTAAAAAGTAGTGTAAAAATTAAATATTAATGTCAATACCAGTACATATTAGCAATAGCAATTTAGAACAAATTGTAGTTATTTTCTATATAAACCATACGGCAGATATTCGCAAAGTAAAATACATTAAGTTTAACAAATCTGTTCTAAGAATCTCATAAAGATTGGGTATGATTGGGTACACATAATATTTTATGTCATTTTTTTAAGTTGCCTCAGGACATTATAAACTATATCATGCACACATGAAACCGATTTTTTACAATAAAGAATAAAAATAGAAAATAAGTATTGCACAATGCATCAAAATGGCCTCTGCTACATTAAATGTTTATAGGACTGAGAGAAATAGTTCACAACTGTATCCAACTTTCTCTGGCAGTCCAATAGACAAGGATTGGAGCTGTGGTCAAGCATTAACACCTCTGCTCCATTCCACATGGGGCTCTGCAAAGTTCCATTCTTTGGTTGCAGAGTTTTGTTCTCAGGATCGGTAGTTTTCCCAGTGGTTGGATCCACAGCTATCAGTAAGTTATCCTCTATCCCAGGGGTGGGCAATTAATTTTCCCAAGGGGCCACATGAGAAACTGGCACTGCTGTGGAAGGCCGAACTAATTGGCTGAACATAAAGTGGTGGTCTGAAACCAAAGATGAATTTCATACTAAATTTAGGTCTATTTACTGTTGTAATCTAATCTTCTTTTCTAATATACTGTACCTGTCATGGGTGTATCGCCACAAGGATCGTCGTGATTACACACTCTGACTTCTCACAGCTGAGTTGCTGTTTCTTTGTGTTTGGTAATGAGGGAGTTAATTTTACCTAGCTCTTTGCTAAGACTAGGTCCAGCCTCGCCCGGCTGCTTTTGATTATGTTCTAATTAGATTCCTTCATATACCTGCCAGTCTGCTTGTTAGATGCCGGTGAAAGCCTTTATGTAGTCTAGCAGACTGGATCGGTTCTGAGAATACTTAAGCTAAGAGCTCCTTAGTTGTTTTTACTCTTATAGCTTATAGTTTATCTCTGAGACCTTAGGTGTTCCTACTGTGTGTGAGTGTTGTATGTAAGACTTTATTTACTTTATTTCTTGTCTTTCTTGTATGTCTTTCTGTTCATTAACCGTTACCTGTTCATTCCCTTTGGTGGTAATCAGGGTCCTTCTTAGGACTAGATTACAGTTGGCAGGGATTGTTAGGAGACAGGGTTTACGCTGGTGGCCTGGACCTCTGTACCTTTAACAGTACCTCCAGGTAGAGGGATTAGTTAGGACCCCAGTTTAGGGTCAGCATAGACCCCGGTCACCCTCTAGCCGGAGACAGCGTATAACGGATTCCGTATTGACCCACTGGACTTTCTGTCAGGTAATTCTATGTTATCATATATCTATGCGCATGTTATATTGTATGTTGCCCTTTTGATATAGATTACTGTCATCACATATATATATATATCTGCTATACAGCGTGACAGTACCTCATTGAAAAATTTCCTAATGAACCCTCTATATTCTGACATTCTGACTTCCTCAATGAAAAATTTCCCAATGAACCCTCTACATCAGTGTTTCTCAACTCCAGTCCTCAGGACCCACCAACAGGTCATGATTTCAGAATTTCCTTAGTATTGCAAAGGTGATGGAATTAATGCTTGAGCAGGTGATAAAATTATCACCTGTGCAATACTAAGGAAATCCTGAAAACATGACCTGTTGGTGGGTCCCGAGGACTGGAGTTGAGAAACACTGCTCACATACTGACTTCCTCTCTATTTATCTTTCTAACTTCTAACAATATTTTTTTAGATTCACCCATGCAGACAGGGATACTCAGATGAGCCGTCTTCAGGGGGCAGAGTCTGCGGTCAATGCTGCATCTTCTGTGTCCTCTCTGAATGAGACGTCATCAGTGATGTCTGTTTCAGGGGCTGGCCTAGTCCTACTCACCTAATAATGTGTCAGTTGTAAATTCTGATGTATGCTCAGTATGAGCTCCCTGTGCTAGATTCCTTTGAATGCACAGTGACAGTGCACTCCCTTGCTGGCTCTAAAGAGAAGTGATGAGCCGGCAAGAGAGCGCACTGTCAGTGCAAATTGTAAGGAGGTAACTCGGCAAGCAGGGACTAGTCCAGTGTCTGAAACAGATGTCACTAGCGACACTCCTTTTCAGGGTGGGGAAAGCAACTGTGGCAGAGAGCCTTTGTCCACTGATGACGTCCCGTGTGAGTATCCCAAACTGCACTGTGATTCTCAAACAAAACGTCATTGGAAGTAAAAAGAATAAATAAATAAAATAAAAAGCAGACAAGAAGTTAGATTAGATAGTGAACGGTAGAAATTTTTCAATTGAAGTGTATTAGAAAAGTGATAACATTTTTTAATTAAATAGACATTTAGTAAGAATTTCATCTTTGGTTTTGGACTACCCCTTTAATTCTGCATAATATTAATTTTATAGCTTTATAAAAAGCAGTTGATTATATGGTTAAGTTTACATGAGGATATAAAAAAAAATTATATGATTTTCATCCAGAAAAACAAATCTGAATAGCTCAGTTGCACAATTGCTCCTACAGCTGTCTGTGTGAGGTCGGGTTTATATATTTTTTTTTTTACAGCCAGCACTTGGACCGAAAATACAATTGTGTGAACATAGCCTGTTAATACTTGTTGTAATAAAGATTATCGTATCAATTATTAGCAGTTAATCAAGCAATAAATAAATTGAAAGCATTAGAAAAAAGCTGTTTGCCCACTCCTGTTCCACATGCATAGATCCATATCACATATGAGGCAGGAGATGACAGGCAGGGAAGGGGGGGGTCTTTATTGCAGTCTATGGAAAGGATATGATAAGCCACAGATCACAACAGAGAGCACCATTAGGGGCTTAACACTTACCTCTCCTGCACAGGACATACAACAACACAAGCTGGGTGCAAAATAGGAAGGTAGGGGTTAACCCTCACAAACAAAGGTGGGGCAGAAAAGCAGTTTGGAGAGCATATAGACTATCCCAGCTGCATGTAGGGAGGTGAGGGGGAACTTCACTGTTGGACCCTGTATTCAGTAGCAATACTCAGCCCAAGTGTTTTATCAGCTGACAGGAAGATGCAGTGGTTACTAATTAGCTGCTCTCCCATCTTTTATTTCACAGTACGGGCCCCGTCACACATAGCGACACACCAGCGATCCCGACAATGATATGAACTTGTCAGGATCGCTGGTGTGTCGATACATGATTGCTGATGAGCTGCCAAACAGGCAGATCTCAGCAGCGATCAGGACAGCGACTACGCGGGAAACAAGCGACACACGTCACTTAGTTACCTGCAGTGTATCTTAGATAACAGTGCACTGGTGCAGGGGAGCTGGTAACCAAGGTACACATCGGGTTTCTAGTTGCCGAGCGGTTGCTAGAAACCTGATGTGTACCTTGGTTACCAGCTCCCCTGCACCAGCGCCCTGGTATCTAACGCACACATCGTGTTTCTAGGCGCTGAGCGGCACCTAGAAATCTGATGTGTACCTTGGTTACCAGCTCCAGCTCGCTGATCGCTGGTCTCCCGCCCCCACACGAAGCAATGCATGCTGGCCAGCGGGAGACCAACAATCAAAAAAATGTCCAGGACATTCAGCGACGATCAGCGATACCCAGCAGGGGGGCTGATCGTTGCTGCGTGTCACACACTTCGATATCGCTGGGGAGGATGCTGTTGCGTCACAAAACTTGTGACTCAGAAGCGATCTCGCTAGTGATCTCGCTATGTGAGACGGGGGCTTTAGTGTAAAGGAGGCATTGCAGGTGCTGTGATTAGTGTTGAGCGATACTGCTCGATATCTAAAAATATCGGATCGGAATGGTATCGCCGATATCACTAAATATCGGCGATATCCGATTCCGATACCGGAAGTCCCATGTAAGTCTATGGGAACAAAATATCGCAACTAAAAAAAACCTTTATTTCCTTGTAAACACTAAATATACACATATAGAATACATATTGTAACATTTCCAGGGGTTTAGCTCTAGGATCGCTGTCTGGGTAGACAGAATGGCATGAAAACAGTTCATTCAGACAGCAGTTCTGGTGCAAAACTGGCCGCAACCAGCTTTATTAAAGTCTACAGCAAACAGATTAAAACAAAGCATAAACAGAAAACCTGGGCTTGTCTAGCCTCTAATTACACTTAGATAGATGGCCCTCTCTATCCGGGACCCAGACTCTAACAGTCTGTGCCCAAAACAACACATATCACATATGTTACCAGTATGGAGCTTCACAGATACTCCTCCTTGTGTCTGAAGGCACCTTCCATGTCCAGACTTGAGAGAGATCCACTCCTATTCAGCCGCTCTTCACACGGATTCGCACTGAGACTACTCCTATGTCCGGGGTCCTTCCTGCACCAAACTGAGATAGCTCAAACACTCTTGGAGACTGCTTCCTTGTGCCAGGACACCTCTCTGTGTCCAGGCTAAAGACAGCTCTAACACTCTTGGAGACTGCTTCCTTGTGCCAGGACACCTCTCTGTGTCCAGGCTAAAGACAGCTCTAACACTCTTGGAGACTGTTTCTTGTGCCGAGACACCTTCCTGTGTCCAGGCTAAACTAGCTCTCAGATTGTGTTTGCAGACACCTACTTCTGGTCTCCTAATTAAGACCTGAGTAGTTTCAGGCTTGTGCTGCAAGTGTGTGCTGAATGTGAGGTGTAGTGACCTTTCTCTACCACTAGGTTTACAAAGCCACACATTTCCCTTATACCTAGGTGAAATGTACACCCATTCATCACATATTCACTCACTGTCTCACATATCCCCTCCCTCTTCTCCAGACCGGAGGCTGGTCATCCAGACCGGAGGGCTGGTCAACAATCCAACAGAGACAGTGAACTCTGGACCAGTCATGGCCCTCATCAGCTTCATCCTCACCACTGTCATAGCCAACATCAGTTTTCTCTTCATCTGAAGCATCCTCACTACCCTGTACCCTCCCAGGCCTATACTCTCTGCGGGCCTCGGGTATCCTGCACGGTTTCATCTTGACCTTAGGGCCGGGCTCATTTTCGATATAGTGCCTGGCCAGAGAAGTACGACCCGACACATCAGAACACTTCTGCTGACTCTTCCTCAGAAACTCACGTACCTCCTGTCCCTGGTGCACTGACCATGTGTCACCAACTATCACAGAAGGTATAGGGGGTTTTTCACTTTTCTCCAGTTCCCCACTTTCAGGCTCTTCTGGCAGGACATGCCCAGAAGCCCCACCGTCAGTCCTAGACTCTACCTCTTCAGCCACATCACTTTGGTCTCCAATATCTCCATTTATTCCAGCCCTCAAGTTCTCCTTGATAGCGGCATCTGTATACTCAGAACCCGCCGGATTCTTCTCTTCCACCACGTTCTGCATCCCATCTGGGCTCCCGTGTGTCTGCAGCGGCAACGGAGTGACACATCGCTTTTCCCATTTGTTGGGACGTGGCTCCGATGTAGCCTCCCTGAAAGTGCGCTTGAGCTCACCAATGCCAGCTACTGATCCGGACCGTAACCCGTCCACGCCGCTGTCTTCGGCAGAAACAGATTCCTGGACAGAGTCAGTCCCCATATCTTAAGTCTTGCTCCTCACAGCTTCACTTGAAACCTCAGCTTCTGATGAGGCATCTGGCTTGGTGACCACCACTTCCATGGCTTTTTCCACCTCTGCAGCATCACCTTCAGAGTCCTTGGCATGATGCAGATCCACACCACACACTGACAACTTCTCATCTTCAACAGCATCCACTTGTGCTGTGTTCAATTTCAGAGTCCTGCCTTTAAAGCTCAGCTCTCCTCCTTTCACCTTAGTCTTCGCCAGGGAACCGGCCAACTGTAAAACATCTTCAGATGCCATCTTCTGTCTGGCTGTAAGGTCAGCATCAGCTTTCTTCTCAGGACTCTCAACCTCCTCTGCTACCATGCCTTCCTCATTTGCACTGGTTGCTTTATGGTCATCAGATAATTCACTATCACTATCTGACCCCTTTTTCTCAGCCACATCTGGCTCACTGTCAGGGCTATACACTTCATTTTCATTCACATCCTGCTCACTGTCAGGGTTATACAATTCATTTTCATTCATATCCTGCTCACTGTCAGGGTTATACAATTCATTTTCATTCACATCCTGCTCACTGTCAGGGTTATACAATTCATTTTCATTCACATCTTGATCTGGAACCTTAGTTAACATGTCATCCACAACATTAACTTCACCATCTGGTCCCTCAAGTATGTGACCATGCGACAACCCCAGCACTATACCTCTATATAGCTCAGGTACCAGGAGCTGACTCACGACCTCTCCCTGGACTTCAGTGTCCCTATACAATAGGCTATTGTTCATGGCAGCATGAGGAAACCTCTCCTCAGAGCCAGGCTCCTGGGAAACCTCATTTAGAACAATCATATTTTCCTGTGCCGTTTTAAGAGAGGGGTCTCGCCACTGCTCACTCTCAAAATTGTCACAGGACACAGGTAAGTCAGGGACACTCGGTTCTCGAGAACCACCATCCTCGTCTCCCAACATCACCTGCAAAGGAATTTCATCACTACACAGTCATCATTATTATCAATATCATTATCATGACTATGATCAGTATCATCATCACTATCATGATCATCATCACTATCATTATCAGCATCAGCATCATCATCATGGTCATCATCATTATCATGATCATCATCATCATCATTATCATTATCATCATCATCATTATCATGGTCATCATCATTATCATGATCATCATCATCATTATCACATAAGTTTAACGGCCCACTAGCATTGTGTTCCGCCCCTCGGACTGCGCACCCTCAATAGGAGCTTCATCACACTGTCCATCAGAAACATTTTTCCCCCAGAGATCCTTAGACCGGGGAAAGTCATTACCCAATATAACGGGTTGCACCAGGGTCTTCACTACCCCCACTTCACATGAAACCTCCCCGAGTTTGGGGACCAAGTCCACGGCAGTCTCTGGGTAGACTTTGGTGTCTCCATGGATGCACACCATACTCAGGTGCTTATCAGGGATGAAGTCCCTATCAATCAGGCTGTCACATACGGAAGTCACTGGACTCTCTGAGTCCAAGAGGGCCTGTGCTGGGCAGTCATTTACAACCATCGGGGACCCCTGTGGTCCAGTCTCTTCGGCTGAGGTGGACACACACACAGGTTCTGCGCAGAGAGAGAGGGATCTGCCAACATCACAACACATAGGCTCCCCCTCTATTGGACAGTTGGCTGCAATTTCACGCCAGCTCCAACACTGTCCATCACACTCTCCCACCCACATGTCCCCTCGGGCCTGAACCCGCTTATCAGCATACCCCATGTCCCCAACAGCTGGAACGCTCTTACCGCGAGAGTTCAGCGTCCGGGAACTCTGAAGTGACGACCTCTCAGACGGCTGTACCTCAGGAGGACGTGCTCGGGTGTAGCGGTTCACTATCACCTTTTCAACTCCATAATCAGGTTTGCTTACTGCAGACTCCCAACTGCATCTCCAGTCATGAACTCCCCTGGCACGGGCTGTCACCGTAACACCCAGCCGGGTAAGAATCGCCGCTTTCAACTTGGCATAGTCTTCGCTGTCCTGCTTGCTCAGGTCAGCCCAGACTTTTTGGGGTTCCCCAATCAGATAGGGTACGACCGCCATGGCCCATTCAGATAGTGGCAGATTCTCCTTCTCTGCCAGTCTCTCAAACCTAGTAAGATATACCTCCACATCATCATGAGGTGTCATTTTTCTCAAGGACCGTCTTACCGCCTTCTTTATAGCGGACAACGCCGGTGCCTTCACAACATTACTTCGGGACGTGGCGCCGAAATCCTTTTTTGGTGCTGTCATCTGCTCAACAAATAACCGGTTATTCTCCTGCTGCTGCTGCAGGAATTGCTGCTGGGCCTGCTGCATGCGCTGCTGGTGCTGCAGGCGCTGCTGCTCCATGCTCTGCTGCATGCTTCCTGGGCCTGGGCCAGGTACTCAATGAGCTCCTCCATACTGCCGACTTATCTGTCTCAACCACGGCAGTCTTATGTTGCACATTAACTTGCGCCATTTGTTCAAACAGCGCCTCCATGCTGTCATCCTTGCTGTCAGACTTCTCTGTCTTAACAACGGCAGTCTTCACTCAAGACATACACACTCTACAGTCTTTTTCATAGAAAATTCAGCTCTGCTGTGCAGACACTTTTTTTTTTTTTTTTTTTCTTCTTTGCAAAGTCTATTAGGGCCACTGTCTCTTTAAGACTGCTCCACAGACTTTTCTTTTGCTGCTGCACATTCCACAGTCATTTTCACAACAAGTTCAGCTTTGCTGTGCATACATTTTCTCTCTGCAGTCCCTATCAGGGCCACTGTCTCTCCAAGACTGCTCCAAACAGACGTTTCTGCTGACACACTTTTTTTTTTCTGCTGCTATTTCAACAGACTTCACCTTTATTGCTGTCTCTAAGCCTCTGTGCTGCATGCACCCTCCAGCACTAACTGTATCAGCCACTGCGCTGCCCCAGCATTCTCCGCCAATTGTAACATTTCCAGGGGGTTTAGCTCTAGGATCGCTGTCTGGGTAGACAGAATGGCATGAAAACAGTTCATTCAGACAGCAGTTCTGGTGCAAAACTGGCCGCAACCAGCTTTATTAAAGTCCACAGCAAACAGATTAAAACAAAGCATAAACAGAAAACCTGGGCTTGTCTAGCCTCTAATTACACTTAGATAGATGGCCCTCTCTATCCGGGACCCAGACTCTACCAGTCTGTGCCCAAAACAACACCTATCACATATGTTACCAGTATGGAGCTTCACAGATACTCCTCCTTGTGTCTGAAGGCACCTTCCATGTCCAGACTTGAGAGAGATCCACTCCTATTCAGCCGCTCTTCACACGGATTCGCACTGAGACTACTCCTATGTCTGGGGTCCTTCCTGCACCCAAACTGAGATAGCTCAAACACTCTTGGAGACTGCTTCCTTGTGCCAGGACACCTCTCTGTGTCCAGGCTAAAGACAGCTCTAACACTCTTGGAGACTGCTTCCTTGTGCCAGGACACCTCTCTGTGTCCAGGCTAAAGACAGCTCTAACACTCTTGGTGACTGTTTCTTGTGCCGAGACACCTTCCTGTGTCCAGGCTAAACTAGCTCTCAGATTGTGTTTGCAGACACCTACTTCTGGTCTCCTAATTAAGACCTGAGTAGTTTCAGGCTTGTGCTGCAAGTGTGTGCTGAATGTGAGGTGTAGTGACCTTTCTCTACCACTAGGTTTACAAAGCCACACATTTCCCTTATACCTAGGTGAAATGTACACCCCATTCATCACATATTCACTCACTGTCTCACAAATATATATATATATATATAATATATATATATATATACATGTCATTGTGACATATATATATACATATATGTATAGTTTATACACTTCTACATAGTAAAATATCCTCTGATTCAATTGCCGGGTAAAGCCGGCTTCTGTGAAAAGACAGAAGCACCCGACATGAAATGACACTTGGTGTACATAGGGTTAACCATGTCTTTTCATGTCGTTTGCAATCTGATTTGCACAAACAATTACATCAGTCTATGTGTGCAAAATTTCACACCTGTAGGGGTTAATTAAAGGTGTAAATTCGTTGTAAAAAAAACGGACTTTTTTGCTACGAATTTACACCTTTAATTAACCCCTACAGGTGTGAAATTTTGCACACATAGACTGATGTAATTGTTTGTGCAAATCAGATAGCAAAGGACATGAAAAGACATGGTTAACCCTATGTACACCAAGTGTCATTTCATGTCGGGTTCTGCATTTTCACAAAAGCCGTCAATTGAATTAGCGGCTATTATACTATGTAGAAGTGTATGAACTATAAATATAATATATATATATGTGTCACAAATTCAATGACATGTATATATATATGAGGTGTAAAATTGTTTAAAAAAAATGCGTGGGCTCCCGCCCTATTTTCGCAACCAGACAGACAAAGCCAGCGAATGGGGGCAGATAATAATAGCCCAGAGAGGGACCACTATTTTTGGCCCCCCCTGGCTACTAACATCTGCCCCCAGACACCGCAGAAAAGACAAATCTATAATTAGATTCGCCCTTTCTGGCACTTTGCCCGTCTATTCCCATTGCCCTGTAGCGGTGGCGAATGGGTTAATATGGGGTTAAAGCCACATTGCAATTGAAAGGTGACCTTAAGCCAGGTTAATAATTGAGAGCTGTCAATTAGACAACTATCAATTATTAATCCTATTGCATGAGATAAAAATAAAACACACACACTTTAATTAAAAATCATTTTAATGAAATAAAGACACGTTTTTGACCATCTTTTATTTGACTGCAAAAACCATTTCCTGTAATAAAAATAAACTAAAAAAGCAAAATTATTCTTACCTATCCCATGCACAGTCAGGTCCCACGGTGTAATCCTTCAGAAAGGGTTAATGTTTACTGCAGGGACCGCAGCTAATGCTGCAGCCTCACAGTAAACCCCCAAATGAATGAGTTCCTCTCCTGGCTGACAGGAGAGGAAGTGGAAAGCTTAATTGATTGCTTTCCACTTTCACTTCAGGTCAGCCAGGGACACAATCAGTGACGTCAGAGGGAACTGATTAACAAAAATAGGGGTTCCCTTCGAATAAAAAATGGCGTCGGGTCCCCCCTATTTTTGTTAACCAGCCTGATGAAGCAGACCGCTGAGCGTTTCGGCTGTAGACCAGATCTGGACCTTGCACGATAACAGCCACGTGTTCTTGTGATACAAATAGGGATCCCCTCGAAAAATTGCGGGGTCCCCTATTTTTGTACCACTAGATGAGCACGTGAGGCCTGGATTTCAGAGTTAAGGAGCCAAGATCCTGACCTTGCCAGCCTGATAATACGGCCACGTCTGCATATCTTGGCTGATTAACAAAAATAGGGGATCCCCTCGAAAAAAATTGGCGTGGGGTCCCCCCTATTTTTGTTAACCAGCCAGATGAAGCAGACCGCTGAGGCCTGGTTTTTCAGGCTGGTAAGGATCCAATATCCATGGACCTTGCAAGCCTGATAATACCAGGCCACAGCAGTCTGCTTTGCTTGACTGGTTAACAAAAATAGGGGATCCCCTCGAAAAAAAAAACGGCGTAGGGGTCCCCCTATTTTTGTTAACCAGCCAAGTAAAATGCAGACTGCTGCGGCCTGGTATTAAAAGACTGTCAAGGCCCATGGATTTTGGCCCTCAACAGCCTGATAATACCAGGCTACAGCAGCCCCACATTTGGCGCATCAAAAGATGTGCCAATTGTGGCACTTTACCCGGCTCTTCCCACTGCCCTGTAGCGGTGGCAAGTGGGGTAATAAGGGGTTAATGTCACCGTTGATTGCACGGTGACAATAAGCCCGGTTAATAATGGAGAGGTGTCAATAAGACACCGATCCATTATTAATCCCAAAGTTATTAAATGTATAAAAAAAAGACAAAGCAAGAAAAAAGTCTTTTAATGAAATAAAAGAGACAACACAGTTTTCATTAATTTTATTATACACTCATTCCTGCGACGCCATCGATCTCCTGTAAAAAAAGAAAAAAAACAAACCAACAGTATACCACCTGTCCGACGCAGTCCATAGTAACACAGTCCCACGACGATCCAGCTCTGCTACATCGCAATGACAGGCAGAGCCTGTCATCGCAACGCAGCACAGCTGATTACCTGCTTCCCCGGCGGTGACGTCATCGGACTGACTGCTTTACGGCCGGGATTACCCAGCAGTCACTGCAGTTATCGCGAGAAACTGCATGTGACCGCCTGGGAAAGATGATGGCGGCCATGAAGCAGTCCAGCCCGTGACCGCCGGAGATCTTCTGCCAGGTAAGTGCCGCTGACTCCTGACAGACCCGACCGACGGACACTGACAGTGACAGTGACAATCCCGATTCCGGTATCCGATAAGACGAAAATATCGGAACTAAGTATCGAAAGGCCGATAGAGCTAATATCGGCCGATACCCGATACTTGCGGTATCATATCGCTCAACACTAGCTGTGATCTAATCAACACAGCAGACACACAATGCTGCCTCCTAGGTGTTATCTGGGCTACTTGCCCATTATCTGCAGCAGATGGGTGTAGGCTCTTCTTCCCTCCTCCTGTACACTCCTGAAGAAGTTTGAGCAGCTCTGCAAACAAGGAGCTGAGTACCCCCCCACGTTTCCACCAATGAGAAGATGGCGGCTGGGCTACAATGGTGATGACGATATTGAGAAAAGTCAGAATTGCAGATCAGTTTCCCTCCTGCCCTCTGACTGTGAGTGTCAGCGGGCTGGACAGGAACAGCCAGAGGGCTGAGTGTGGCCTTCAGACTGCAGTTTACTCAGGTCTGCTCTATCTTATAGATACTGGATAATTTCGTATTTTGACAATAGTTGTTTGTACATCTGAAATGCATTACAAATGGACTTTAATTAATTAAAGGGGTAGTTTGGTCTTAAACTGGAAGTCTGCAATCACTCTATGTGACTGCAGACTTGTAACAACGTGTGCACTGCCAGTGCAGGGAGCAGGCTGTCATGTGACTGCAAACAGGGACGTATCCAGGGGGGCAGCCGGGGCATGTGCCCCGGGCGCAGCCGACAGGGGGGCGCCATCGGGCCGCCTGATACGGCGGTCCAAGGAGGAGGCTCCTCGTCGGCTGCATTCTGCCGCCCCCTCTCCCGTTCTCTGAGCCGGCTGTCAAACTAACAGCCGGCTTAGAGAAAGTGCTGCTGCTCATCGGTGTGCAGTGTGCTAGCATCTCACTCCAGGTTCCAGCCAGGTGTCAGAGACGCTACACACTCACATCTTGTAAGCCGGGAGCCCCTCTGCTCTGTGCCCTGACCGCCGCCGCTGCAAGCACTTCCACATCCATGAAGCGCCAGCAGCGTGATCAGGTCAGATGATCACGCTGCTGACGTCACACGCCGGCTCTTCAGAGGAGACACAGGCAGTGAGGCAGCGTTGCCGTTGGTGGTAAGTGCTCCAGATGGTTAATGGAGCTGAAGACACCGAAGAAATTAGGACATGCTCTGGGGGACTAGGAAATAATGAGTCGGGTCGGGGAGCAAGGCCAGGGGCAGAAAGATGCATGGGGGGAGAAATCTAAGAAAATAATGGGGGGGGCAGAAAAATCTAAGGACATAATGAGGGAAATCTGAGGACATTATGGGGGGAATCTGAGGACATTATGGGGGGAATCTGAGGACATTATGGGGGAATCTGAGGACATTATGGGGGGAATTTGAGGACAATATGGGGGAATTTGAGGACACAATGGGGGTAAATCTGAGGACATAATGGGGTAAATCTGAGGACATTATGGGGGGAATCTGAGGACATTATGGGGGGAATCTGAGGACATTATGGGGGAATTTGAGGACACAATGGGGGTAAATCTGAGGACTTAATGGGGTAAATCTGAGGACATTATGGGGGGAATCTGAGGACATTATGGGGGAATCTGAGGACATAATGGGGGAATCTGAGGATATTATGGGGGGAATCTGAGGACATTATAGGGGGAATCTGAGGACATTATGGGGAATCTGAGGACATTATGGGGGGGGAATCTGAGGACATAATGGGGAAAAATCTGAGGACATTATGGGGGAATCTGAGGACATTATGGGGGAATCTGAGGACATTATGGGGGAATCTGAGGACATTATGGGGAAATCTGAGGACACAATGGGGGTAAATCTGAGGACATAATGGGGTAAATCTGAGGACATTATGGGGGGAATCTGAGGACATTATGGGGGAATCTGAGGACATTATGGGGGAATCTGAGGACATAATGGGGGAATCTGAGGACATAATGGGGAAAATCTGAGGACATTATGGGGGGAATCTGAGGACATTATGGGGGGAATCTGAGGACATAATGGGGGAATCTGAGGACATTATGGGGGGAATCTGAGGACATTATGGGGGGAATATGAGGACATAATGGGGGAAATCTGAGGACATAATGGGGAAATCTGAGGACATTATGGGGGGAATCTGAGGACATAATGGGGGAAATCTGAGGACATTATGGGGGGAATCTGAGGACATAATGGGGGAAATCTGAGGACATTATGGGGGAATCTGAGGACATAATGGGGGAAATCTGAGGACATTATGGGGAATCTGAGGACATAATGGGGGAAATCTGAGGACATTATGGGGGAATCTGAGGACATAATGGGGGAAATCTGAGGACATTATGGGGGAAATCTGAGGACATAATGGGAATCTGAGATTTGGGGAATCTGAGGACATTATGGGGGAATCTGAGGACATAATGGGACATTGGGGATTGTATTAAGGTTCAAATGGGGGGGCGCCAAACTGATCCTTTGCCCCGGGTGCCAGAAAAGCTAGATACGCCTCTGACTGCAAATATGCATACATCTGGCCACATTCTGACCAGATGGTTGCAACCTCGCTCAATGCAACTGTATTGAGCAAAGCCAGAAGCAGTCTAGTCGGAAGGTGGACTGTATAAAAATTGTCTCCATTCAAACCTGTCTGTATTCTCATTATTACATGATTCACAAGTATGCAGTCACAAACTATTTCCTCCTTCTTGATCCATTTCATTTCTTTATTGGTTCCATGTGAGCGGGCCTTAAAGCTCTATAAGGCAACCTGTGTCAGTTACCAGTCAGACCCTGATGAAGAATAACAGCAATTCTTCGAAAAGTGTAGGTTTTCTGGCCTTCACAGGACACCATACCTAGCAGCCATGATGTCAAACTCTCTCCCAGCATCTGCTCATGTGGTAAAAGAGATGCTGCCAGCTGGAGCACCTTGGTCTACAGTATTGAAAGATTCTATCTTTATGTGCACGGACAGCGCACAAGACAACTGTGCGCTCTACTGTGCACAGCAAAACCAGCACTCTGCACTTTATTGCTGAAGACATTGTTGGAATAAGTGGATTGTTTTTAATGAACAGTACATTTCAGTGAACACACCTACTATCATCTCCAGTTCTCTAGCTATATACAGTTAGGTCCATAAATATTTGGACAGAGACAACATTTATCTAATTTTGGTTCTAGACATTACCACAATGAATTTGAAACAAAACAAATCAGATGCAGTTGAAGTTCAGACTTTCAGCTTTCATTTGAGGGTATCCACATTAAAATTGGATGAAGGGTTTAGGAGTTTGAGCTCCTTAACATGTGCCACCCTGTTTTTAAAGGGACCAAAAGTAATTGGACAAATGACTCCAAGGCTATTTCATGGACAGGTGTGGGCAATCCCTTTGTTATGTCATTCTCAATTAAGCAGATGAAAGGGCCGGAGTTGATTTGAGGTGTGGTGTTTGCATTTGGAAGGTGTTGCTGTGAAGGAAACATGTGGTCACAGGAGCTCACCATGCAGGTGAAACAAGCCATCCTTAAGCTGCAAGAACAGAAAAAAACCCATCCAAGAAATTGCTACAACATTAGAAGTGGCAAAATCTACAATTTGGTACATCCTGAGAAAGAAAGAAAGCGCTGGTGAACTCATCAATCCAAAAAGACCTGGGAGCCCACGGAAGACAACAGTGGTGGATGATCGCCGCATACTTTCTTTGGTGAAGAAGAACCCGTTCACAACATCAACTGAAGTCCAGAACACTCTCAGTGAAGTAGGTATATCTGTCTCTAAGTCAACAGTAAAGAGAAGACTCCATGAAAGTAAATACAAAGGGTTCACATCTAGATGCAAACAATTCATCAATTCCAAAAATAGACAGGCCAGAGTTAAATTTGCTGAAAAACACCTCCAGAAGCCAGCTCAGTTCTGGAAAAGTATTCTATGGACAGATGAGACAAAGATCAACCTGTACCAGAATGATGGGAAGCCAAAAGTTTGGAGAAGAAAGGGAACGGCACATGATCCAAGGCACACCACATCCTCTGTAAAACATGGTGGAGGCAACGTGATGGCATGGCCATGCATGGCTTTCAATGGCACTGGGTCACTTGTGTTTATTGATGACATAACAGCAGACAAGAGTAGCCGGATGAATTCTGAAGTGTACCGGGATATACTTTCAGCCCAGATTCAGCCAAATGCTGCAAACTTGATTGGACGGCGCTTCATAGTACAGATGGATAATGACCCCAAGCATACAGCCAAAGCTACACAGGAGTTCATGAGTGCAAAAAAGTGGAAGATTCTTCAATGGCCATGTCAATCACCAGATCTTAACCCAATTGAGCATGCATTTCACTTGCTCAAATCCAGACTTAAGAGGGAAAGACCCACAAACAAGCAAGACCTGAAGGCTGCGGCTGTAAAGGCCTGGCAAAGCATTAAGAAGGAGGAAACCCAGCGTTTGGTGATGTCCATGGGTTCCAGACTTAAGGCAGTGATTGCCTCCAAAGGATTCGCCACAAAATTTTGAAAATAAAAATATTTTGTTTGGGTTATGTTTATTTGTCCAATTACTTTTGACCTCCTAAAATGTGGAGTGTTTGTAAAGAAATGTGTACAATTCCTACATTTTCTAACACATATTTTTGTTCAACCCTTCAAATTAAACGTTACAATCTGCACTTGAATTCTGTTGTAGAGGTTTCATTTCAAATCCAATGTGGTGGCATGCAGAGCCCAACTCGCGAAAATTGTGTCACTGTCCAAATATTTCTGGCCTTGACTGTATCTATTTGTATCCAACACCTACCACTTGGCTACAGTTAGTTATATCTGTTCATGCTTTTAGGGCTCAATAATGTTATACTTAGTTACTTTTTTGGTCATTCGGTGATTTCAGTGCATTGCTTCAAATGGTATGTTATCTGGGTTGTATATTGCTATTGATATTATTTTTAATTCCTTACTACTTACTTGTCATTTGTGCAACCTTACTCCTTACTTGTCACTTGGATTACTTAATTTTATCATTTCTTGATAAAATGAATAGTGCCATTCAAAGCTACAACACAAAAAAACAAGTCCACACTAGAGTTGAGCGATACTTTCCAATATCCTAAAGTATCGGAATCGGAATGGTATCGCCGATATCACTAAAATATCGGCGATACCCGATACCGATACCGGAAGTCCCATGTAAGTCTATGGGAACAAAATATCGCAACTAAAAAAACCCCATTCTTTCCTTGTAAACACTAAATATACACACATAGAATACATATATATATATACATGTCATTGTGACATATATATATACATATATGTATAGTTTATACACTTCTACATAGTAAAATATCCTTTGATTCAATTGCCGGTAAAGCCGGCTTCAGTGAAAAGACAGAAGCACCCGACATGAAATGACACTTGGTGTACATAGGGTTAACCATGTCTTTTCATGTCGTTTGCTATCTGATTTGCACAAACAATTAAATCAGACTATGTGTGCAAAATTTCACACCTGTAGGGGTTAATTAAAGGTGTAAATTCGTTGTAAAAAAACGGACTTTTTTGCTACGAATTTACACCTTTAATTAACCCCTACAGGTGTGAAATTTTGCACACATAGTCTGATTTAATTGTTTGTGCAAATTAGATAGCAAAGGACATGAAAAGACATGGTTAACCCTATGTACACCAAGTGTCATTTCATGTCGGGTCACCCGTCATGAAATGACACTTGGTGTACATAGGGTTAAACATTTCTTTTCATGTCCTTTGCTATCTAATTTGCACAAACAATTAAATCAGACTATGTGTGCAAAATTTCACACCTGTAGGGGTTAATTAAAGGTGTAAATTCGTTGTAAAAAAACGGACTTTTTTGCTACGAATTTACACCTTTAATTAACCCCTACAGGTGTGAAATTTTGCACACATAGTCTGATTTAATTGTTTGTGCAAATTAGATAGCAAAGGACATGAAAAGACATGGTTAACCCTATGTACACCAAGTGTCATTTCATGTCGGGTTCTGCATTTTCACAAAAGCCGGCAATTGAATTAGCGGCTATTATACTATGTAGAAGTGTATGAACTACAAATATAAATATATATATATATATATATGTGTCACAAATTCAATGACATGTATATATATATATATGAGGTGTAAAATTGCTGAAAAAAAATGCGTGGGCTCCCGCCCTATTTTCGCAACCAGACAGACAAAGCCAGCGAGTGGGGGCAGATAATAATAGCCCAGAGAGGGACCATTATTTTTGCCCCCCCCGGCTACTAACATCTGCCCCAGACACCCCAGGAAAGACAAATCTATAATTAGATTCGCCCTTTCTGGCACTTTGCCCGTCTATTCCCATTGCCCTGTAGCAGTGGCGAATGGGTTAATATGGGGTTAAAGCCACATTGCTATTGAAAGGTGACCTTAAGCCAGGTTAATAATTGAGAGCTGTCAATTAGACAACTATCAATTATTAATCCTATTGCATGAAATAAAAATAAAACACACACACTTTAATTAAAAATCATTTTAATGAAATAAAGACACATGTTTTTGACCATCTTTTATTTTACTGCAAAAACCATTTCCTGTAATAAAAATAAAATAAAAAAGCAAAATTATTCTTACCTATCCCATGCACAGTCAGGTCCCACGGTGTAATCCTTCAGAAAGGGTTAATGTTTACTGCAGGGACCGCAGCTAATGCTGCAGCCTCACAGTAAACCCCAAATGAATGAGTTCCTCTCCTGCCTGACAGGAGAGTAAAGGCTGGGTGTCACATAACGATACACCAGCGATCCCGACAACGATATGCACTTGTCAGGATCGCTGGTGTATCGCTACATGATCGCTGCTGAGCTGCCAAACAGGCAGCTCAGGCAGCGATCTGGGACAGCGACACTGCGGGTAACATCGCTTAAGGGCCCGTCTCACATAGCGATATCGCTACCGAGATCGCTGCTGAGTCACTAGTTTTGTGACGCAGCAGCGAGCTCACCAGCGATATCGCTGTGTGTGACATTCAGCGACGATCAGCCCCCTGCCGGGTATCGCTGATCGTCGCAGAAATGTCAGGACCTTTTTTTGATCGCTGGTTTCCCTCTGACAGGCACGCATCGCTGCGTGTGACAGGCGGGAGACCAGCGATCCACTGATAACCAAGGTACACAGCGGGTTTCCAGGCACCGCGCAGCGCTTGGAAACCCGCTGTGTACCTTGGATACCAGCTCCCTGCATCAGGGCGCTGGTATCCAAGGTACACAGCGGGTTTCTAGGCACAGCCCGCGCCTGGAAACCCGCTGTGTACCTTGGTTACCAGCGGATCGCTGGTCTCCCGCCTGTCACACGCAGCGATGCGTGCCTGTCAGCGGGAAACCAGCGATCAAAGGTCCTGACATTTCAGCGACGATCAGCGATACCCGGCAGGGGGGCTGATCGTCGCTGAATGTCACACACAGCGATATCGCTGGTGAGCTCGCTGCTGCGTCACAAAACTAGTGACTCAGCAGCGATCTCGGTAGCGATATCGCTATGTGAGACGGGCCCTTAAGTGGAAAGCTTAATTGATTGCTTTCCACTTTCACTTCAGGTCAGCCAGGGACACAATCAGTGACGTCAGAGGGAACTGATTAACAAAAATAGGGGTTCCCTTCGAAAAAAAAATGGCGTGGGGTCCCCCCTATTTTTGTTAACCAGCCAGATGAAGCAGACCGCTGAGGCCTGGATTTTCAGGCTGTTAAGGAGCCAAGATCCATGGACCTTGCCAGCCTGATAATACCAGGCCACAGCAGTCTGCATATCTTGGCTGATTAACAAAAATAGGGGATCCCCTCGAAAAAAATTGGCGTGGGGTCCCCCCTATTTTTGTTAACCAGCCAGATGAAGCAGACCGCTGAGGCCTGGATTTTCAGGCTGTTAAGGAGCCAAGATCCATGGACCTTGCCAGCCTGATAATACCAGGCCACAGCAGTCTGCATATCTTGGCTGATTAACAAAAATAGGGGATCCCCTCGAAAAAAATTGGCGTGGGGTCCCCCCTATTTTTGTTAACCAGCCAGATGAAGCAGACCGCTGAGGCCTGGATTTTCAGGCTGTTAAGGAGCCAAGATCCATGGACCTTGCCAGCCTGATAATACCAGGCCACAGCAGTCTGCATATCTTGGCTGATTAACAAAAATAGGGGATCCCCTCGAAAAAAATTGGCGTGGGGTCCCCCCTATTTTTGTTAACCAGCCAGATGAAGCAGACCGCTGAGGCCTGGTTTTTCAGGCTGGTAAGGATCCAATATCCATGGACCTTGCAAGCCTGATAATACCAGGCCACAGCAGTCTGCTTAGCTTGGCTGGTTAACAAAAATAGGGGATCCCCTCGAAAAAAAAACGGCGTGGGGATCCCCCCTATTTTTGTTAACCAGCCAAGTAAAATGCAGACTGCTGCGGCCTGGTATTAAAAGACTGTCAAGGCCCATGGATTTTGGCCCTCAACAGCCTGATAATACCAGGCTACAGCAGCCCCACATTTGGCGCATCAAAAGATGTGCCAATTGTGGCACTTTACCCGGCTCTTCCCACTTGCCCTGTAGCGGTGGCAAGCGGGGTAATAAGGGGTTATTGTCACCGTTGATTGCACGGTGACAATAAGTCCGGTTAATAATGGAGAGGCGTCAATAAGACACCGATCCATTATTAATCCCAAAGTTATTAAATGTATAAAAAAAAAGACACAGCAAGAAAAAAGTCTTTTAATGAAATAAAAGAGACAACACAGTTTTCATTAATTTTATTACTCTCTCATTCCTGCGACGCCATCGATCTCCTGTAAAAAAAGAAAAAAAAACAAACCAACAGTATACCACCTGTCCGACGCAGTCCATAACGATAGTCCCACGACGATCCAGCTCTGCTACATCGCAATGACAGGCAGAGCCTGTCATTGCAACGCAGCACAGCTGATTACCTGCTTCCCCGGCGGTGACGTCATCGGACTGACTGCTTTACGGCCGGGATTACCCAGCAGTCACTGCAGTTATCGCGAGAAACTGCATGTGACCGCCGGGGAGAAGAGGATGGCGGCCATGAAGCAGTGCAGGACGTGACCGCCGGAGATCTTCTGCCAGGTAAGTGCCGCTGACTCCTGACAGACCCGACCGACGGACACTGACAGTGACAGTGACAATCCCGATTCCGGTATCCGATAAGACGAAAATATCGGAACTCGGAATCGGAATTCCGATACAGCTAATATCGGCCGATACCCGATATTTCCAGTATCGGAATGCTCAACACTAGTCCACACTAGTGATGAGCGAGCATGCACAGTAATGCTCAGTGCTTGCCCGAGCATCGCAATGCTTGGCGAGCGGCAAGCATTTCCGGGGTTGCTCGGCGGGAGCCCGGGTCCCCGCCCTGCATGTTTTGCACTCTTTAGCACGCCAATCAACATGCAGAAATTGTCTGCCACGCACTGTAATGCCGCAGCCACGTTGGTTATGTCTTTACAGTGATTGGCTGGCCGCACAGCTTCATTAGGTCTATATCAGACCTGGCGTCACCCTGCTCGTCACAGTCTGCTCCGCAATCACCAGTGTAGGGAGAGTTGCTGCAGAGACAGGGACAGAATAGGTGGATTTTAAGTTAGTGTGGGTATACTATAATTGAATACACAAATCCAGCAAAACCAACAGTACTTGTAAGGACTAATTGCGGGGTATGTATATATATCAGTGCAAGGCAGCAGGCAGTGTATGTGGGTCTGTATGTGTCAGTTGTAACGCAGCTGCAATGCAGGCTAGTGTGCTCCACCTGTAGGCCACAGAGGGAAGAAGGGATTACTCACTCCCAGGACAGGCCTGCACTGCAGTAGCCAAAACCACCACCAGGTGGCAGCAAAAACATCCAAAGCTGAGTTAGGAATAATCAGTCATGCGAAGTACCAGAGGTCGTAGCAAGCCCGTGGTCAGAAACAAGCCAATAGGTCAAAACCAGATGGGAGCTGTCAGGCTACTGCAGTGTAGCGCAACCTTCCCCAGAGGGAGCTAGGGAGGGACGTGAGACTGCGTACACAGAGAAGCTCTACAAAACAGAAGCACAGGTGCCACCAAGTGGCGGGAGCGTGGTCAGGCAAGCCGAGTCAAAACCGTACAGAGGCAGAAGTACCAGAAGGAGCAGCAATACATGTAGTCAGTATACCAAGCCGAGGGTCAAATAGCCAGACAGAGAACGTAGCAGCAGAGACGGATACCAAGAGACGGGGTCAGAGTCAGTCCGGGTCATACACGAATAAACAAGTCAAAGGCAAGAGGATCACCAGGGAAAAAGGGTCAGAGGCTCTAAACTGGAAGCTTGAGCTATCACTAACACTGGTAAGCTGGCTGTGACGGACTGAAATAGCCCAGCAAACTCCAGAACGAGGCTGAGGAAATTAACCCCCTCATGACCAGTCCTGAGAGAGGACAGCAGAGCATAAACTCCGGACTGGACCATGACATCAGTGCTGGGCAGGCAGGCAATGTATGTGGCATACTTCATTGCATACAGCAAGAGGGTCCTTTTCATTACTGTCTGCTGCTGCTGTCTATGACAGATATTGACCGGATATACATAGCCCCTGGTTTCAGTTGCCAGGAATAATATTTTTTGCATCTTTATCCAGATTACTTTATTCAAAAGCAATCCAGAGCACATATTTTTTTTCTCCATTTGCTTGTTGGCACTGCAGAATACAGCTAGATCCTTTCCATAGTACAGCGTAAAAATCCAGCTTTTTAAACAGATTTGATTGCTGTGACTGCCAAACCCCTGAGTGCGCAGAAAATTTGTCTGTTTTTGTGGTACTGCAAAATTTTTTTGGAGTGTCTTATACAAGTTCTTGACACCAGTTTGCTGAAAAAAAAAATATTTACCTAAAGGGCAGAAATTTTACACTGGGTTTTATCCACCACACGCAGGGGTGAACCTAGCCTCTCTGCTGCCTGAGGCGAACTGCAAAACGGCGCCCCCATTGTAAAATCAGTACAAATAAATCTGGTTTACTCTTACTACCCTAACCTGACGCACATGTGAAATACATACACTTTTAAATAGGAATATGTTTGAAACATCGATTTTTATATTGTTAAAGTTCTGTATAAGTAGTAGAAAATAAAGGATATTAAGAATACTACTCACTGTATGGTTCAGTTTCAGAAATCAACAGCTGGGCCTTAATCAAAATCATTCAACAAACCCTCTTGCCACGTAGAACTTCAAGGTCTTGGACAATAGAAAAAATATACAAAAGACATACCGTAAATGAATACACCAATAAAAACCAGTGCTGCGCATATTATAAGAGCATACTGTACATCACGGTTCCCCAACTCCAGTCCTCAAGGCCCACCAACAGGTCATGTTTTCAGGATTTCCTTTATATTGCACAGGTGATGCAATCATCACCTGGGCAATACTAAGGAAATCCTGAAAACGTGACCTGTTGGTGGGCCTTGAGGACTGGAGTTGGGGAACCCTGCTGTACATTATCCCAAGTGAGGCCCTATAGTGCACAGTAATGATACATGAGGCCCTATAATGCAGTGATGATACATGAGGCCCTATAGTGCACAGTGATGATACATGAGGCCCTATAGTGCACAGTGACGATACATGAGGCCCTATAGTGCACAGTGATGATACATGAGGCCCTATAGTGCATTTGATTTGAATAGGGGGGAAAATGTGCAGTAGCTAGCCATGGCCACTAAATAGGAGACAGAGCAGCTCTGTAAGGCAGCAGTTCCAGCTGGCTCCAAGAACAGCTGACTGGCAGGGGTGCTAGGTGTCGCACCCCACTGATCAGACATTGCTGACCTATTCTAAGTTTAGCCAGAGTTAGTGATTTATCTGCATCTGGATTTTTTCTGCAAAACAGATGCAAACGCATGGAACTGCATGCTGATAAGGATTTGGTTGGAAATTTGAAATTCTGACTTCTGGGGTAGAGGAAAGGGGAGGAGAGAGGGGAGAAAGACTGGTAAAAGTGAATGAAAAAAAAATGTTGCTCCGAGCCTGTGCAGTATGAAATCCGCATGCAGATTGGATGCCAGCATCCTGATTCGGGTAGGTCTACATTGACAATCATATGTTTTTGGACGCGCTGCCACGTATCAGGATGTCTGCAGATTTTTTTAACACCCAAAATTCGCAACAAGCAGCGTTTGGGGAGCACATGAAAAATCCTGATGCAGATGCAGGTCCATGCGTCCCTATGTTAAGGATAGGGATGCAATCTGGATCAGGATTGCTACGCATCACAACGCATCGTACCAAAACGCTAGTGTGAAAGCAGACAAACTCGGTAAGCCCTTCACCAGGTGCCCCCATGTCATATACATGCTTCCAATACATGTTATTAACATTAACACATTATAACAAGGGGCACAAGCTCCTCTAGTGAGGTGGGAAAGATCACTGCATGGCAGCACAGCAGAGTCTGCATACTGGCCCCATACAAGTTCATCACTTTCCCATACAGCACATCACTCGCTTCTGAGCATGCTCAGTGCCGCAAAACGGATCCCTGCACATGGAAGCACCCGGATCCGTGTTGTCCTGGATCCGTGCTCCATAGAGCTCCATTGTAATTCCAGACGTGTAGCCGTGGATCCGTGCATCTCACTGTGCCTGCGTGTTTTTCAAACAACACAAAACTGCAACAAGTTGCGTTTTTGTGCGTCTGATAAAATATGCAGACACAGGGATCCGTGGGAAAATGGTGACAACTAAATGGACACGCAAGTTCCATCAGTCACAACTGAAAGTCAATGGAGACGAAAACGGATCTGTGCGTCTACATAGTTTATCAGACCCACAAAAACGCAACTTGTTGCAGTTTTGTGGTGCCTGAAAAACAACACAGGACATGGATGAAGCCAACATATCTTTATTTGGGACTCAACAACTCACATGCATTTATTCCCAGCACACATATACTGCTCTCCTGCCTGCTCCTCCAGATTAATCACAGTTAGTCACACTGATAAGTGCCAGCCAGGCACAGGAAAAAAAAAAAACTGGGCTCACTCTTGAGTCTCACTGCAGAGCCCTCTCATGTCATTCACAGCAGGGAGCCGGCTCTTTGTATCAGAAAGGCACACATCACTGAAGGAGCTGTACAGCTGCAGCGGGGGCGGGGGACCCGGGGAGATCATGTTTTTTAACCATTTGCTGTGTCTGAGAGACAAGTCCTGTCCCTGGCTAGCAGTATGTGTCCCAGCCCAGAGAGGGACGGGAGAGGGGCACATGGGCAGCGCCGATGCAACTCAGCCCATAGTAAGTTGCTAAAATAACTAATTAGTCACCTGGCTTCTGCGTCTGGGTGATATCAAGCATACCTCCCAACTTTTAAAGAAGGGAAAGAGGGACAGACGGTGCAAATGTTAGGCCATGCCCCTAGCCACACCCATTTCACTGGTCACACACCCATATCCATGCCCCAACCACACCCATTTAGCACTGATGATCACACTGTTTCAGCGGGACAGTCCAGATTTCGGGTCCCTGTCCCGCTGTCCTAGCCAGGAGGTTTACTTTCCCACATTAGAATCGTACATGCGGAAACCCCGGGGACCTCCCACACGTTCTCGCAGCCACACGTCACGTTCCACCGGAAGTGACGTGCTGTAAGTCAGCTGACCGCCGGAAATGACCGCCAGAACATGTGGGAGGTCCCCGGGGTATCCGCATGTACGATTCTAATGCGGGAAAGTAAACCTCCCGGCTGGGACAGCAGGACAGGGACCCAGCCCTACGTAGATAACAGCATTCGCTCCGTCCCCACGCAGACCCATGCACATAATGGCACCCCTCTTTCCTCTTGCAGCCCCCAAGCACACAGCTCCCGTAAGTAACAGGACCCTTGTACATGCGCGGCTCCGCTCTTTGTTGCCCCGTACACACGCGGCTCCACTCCGTACACACGCGGCTCCGCTTGGTACACCTCGTACACACGCAGCTCCGCTCCGTACACCTCGTACACACGCGGATCCGCTCCGTACACCTCGTACACAAGCGGATCCGCTCTGTACACCTCATACACATGGGCCCCACTCCGTACACATCGTACACACGCGACTCCGCTCCGTATACCTCGTACACACGGCTCTGCTCCGTACACCTCGTACACACACTGCTCCGCTCCGTACACCTTGTACACACTGCTCTGCTACATCCACACTGTAAACCCCTCCTGACCCCTCACACATAAACTTAATTGCTCATCCAGCACCATGACAACAAGCACAGCAGAGTACTGCACACACAGGAGCCTGACCATGTGACACCAAGCTCCTCCCCTCCTGTGACCTCATCACAGGTCCTGCTCGCACATTTACAGAGGACAGCACAGCAATGGTAAATACTGGCTGTGAGAATCTGGAGAGCTGAGAGGGCAGGAAGGAGTGCATGGGGCGTGGCGGCTTCTTTCACTGCAGGAAACATCGTGTCCCGACCGTGACAGCGGGTGGAGGGTTAGAATCGGGACTGTCCCGCTCAATTCGGGATGGTTGGGAGGTGTGTATCAAGCACCATGCGCTGGGCAGGAGTGTAAACTGACTGTGTGACTCAGCAGGGATTAAGGAGAGTCGGCACCACACCACCTGTTCTGAGTTCCGCTCTGCAGCCCCTAGCTTCAGTGAGGAGCCGCCACCTGAGACAGAAGGTTCAACTCGCCTCATTATAGGTGCGCCCCTGACCACACGGATCGCATATCATTGTGCTAAAAATTGTGGCATTTCAGGCATCCATTGCATTTTTTGTTGCGGGTTAGCCTAGTTATTGACATCATGTTGCTGCCCAAAAAAATACAGGCCAGATATTTTAAAGTGGGGTATCTGCATCACAGGCATCACATATCATTGCGCTCAAAATAGTGCCATTTCAGCCCTCTACTGAATTTTTATTTGTTGTATCTTAGCTTGGTTAATGACACTATTTTGCTGTGAAAAAAAAATAGAGGCAAAATTTTTAAAAGAGGGGGATCTCCGTCACACGCCTCACCTATCTGTGGGCTAAAAATTGTGGCATTTGAGGGCTCCATTGAACTCTTTTTGCTGTGTCTTAGCCTAGTTATTGACATTTTTTTGCTGTTAAAAAAAATGCAGGCCAGATATTTTAAAGTCGGCTATCACCGTCACAGGTCTCATCTATCTGTGGACTAGAAATTGTGGCATTTTTTGGGCTCCATTGAACTGCTTTTGCTATTTCTTAGTCTAGTCATTGACACAATTACTAGCAGACTGCAGCAGCACATCAGTATTGAACGCAGAGAAGTGTCAAAAGGTTGTTGGTTGGATAGCAGATAATTCTTCCAGTTTGCCACTACCACCACCACCCTGTCTTCCACATGGTCAAGTCTGAGTAGCCGTGAGTCTAGACCGCATATTCCTCACCCTGATCCTCCTTTCTCCCACCATGCCGAGTGCCCGGAGACAACTGATCCCACACTTGGACACTCCGAAGAGCTGTTCACTTTTCCTTTTATAGATTCTGGCCTATCGCCCGGTCCACCTGAAGCAGATCAAGAGGAGATCGCATGTAGCAATGGCCAAATATTTGAGCAGCCAAGGTCACACAGAGGCAACGGTGGGAAAGTGTCAAAAGAGGTGGACGATGATGAGACACAATTGCCAGAAAATCAGGAGTAGGACCAGGGTGTGGAAGTGGAGGACGAGTTGGTGGATGATATAGTAACTGATCCAAGCTGGCAGGAGAACTTGCAGATTGAGGACAGCAGCACACAGGGGGAGGGAGGCGAAGCACACCAACAGGAAGGAAAAAGCAGTGTGGTGGCTGCAGACAGAAGGCAGGCAACCGTTCCCCGTAACACAACACGACGGAAGTTGTCAGTCCAACTGTTAGGTATTCCCAAGTCTGTTTGCTTTTTAAAGACTCAGTCGATATCCCGAAAAAAGGTCATTTGCACCTCATGCCATGCCAGCATCAGCAGGGGTAGCAAAACAACCAGCCTCACCACCACCAGCATGATCTGGCACATGGCAGCAAAGCACCCAACTTTGTGGGCTGAACCCCAGGGTCCACGAACAGTGTCTGTGGGTGACACCTCTACTTCGTCCTCTGTTGTGTGTGCAAGCCAATCCCCCGTCCATGGTGCATGCGAAGATGCCTCCTGCCCTGCACCTGTCGCTGCACACACTCAACTCCCACATCATCAATCACGTCCATGTCCTTGTCCCAGCACAGTCTTCAGTTGTCCATACCCCAGTCCTTGGAACGCAAGCGCAAATATGCAGCCAACGTCCCACAGGCCACAGTACTAAATTCACACATTTCTCATCTGCTTGCGCTCGAAATGTTGCTTTTTAGGTTTGTGGAAATGGAAGCTTTCTGCAATCTAATGGCGGCGGCTGTCCCCTGTACTCAGTCTCCAGTCGCCACTATTTCTCCCAATGTGCCGTCCCCGCATTACACAGGCACATGTCCCACAACATTAGCTTTGCCCTCAACAATGCAGTTAC
The DNA here is from genome assembly GCA_033576555.1 of Oophaga sylvatica. Classification (NCBI taxonomy): domain Eukaryota; kingdom Metazoa; phylum Chordata; class Amphibia; order Anura; family Dendrobatidae; genus Oophaga; species Oophaga sylvatica. The sequence goes on from JARQOD010002260.1 coordinate 54,843, forward strand.
TGGGAAAGTCCACCTAACCATAGACACGTAGCTAGTGCTTGTGGGCAGGGACTGTACATCTTGCTGACGGCACACTGGGTTAACTTAGTGGAAGCCGGGACCTAGTCGGACCTTGGGGTGGAGCACATCCTCCCGACGCCGAGAATTGCGGGCTCTATGTCAGTCAGGGTTGCCCCACAGTCTACAGCTCCTGCATCTTCTCCTCCTACTTTTCATCCTCCATCTCTGAAATGGTCAAATCAGTCACAAGCTGGAAGCACTACAGTACTGCCTGAGACAAGGGTCAACATGCTGTACTGAAGCTAATATACTTAGGTGACTAACCACACAATGCTGAAGAGTTGTGGACAGCTCTGAAAGAGCAGGCAGATCTGTGGTTGACACTGCTGAGCCTACAGCCAGGCATGGTCATGTGTGACAATGGTTGGAACCTGGTGGCGGCTTTGAAGCGAGGCAAGCTCACACACGTACCATGCCTGGCCCATGTGCTTAACCTCATTGTTCAATGGTTTCTCAAAAGCATATAGGAGCTGCTGTATCTGCTTGAGAAAGTACGCTGCCTGTGTGCCCATTTTAGAAAGTCAGCTACAGCTTCCGCCACCTTTGCCGTGCTTCAGCAGCGTTAGCAACTTCTGGCTCACTGACTTTTGCGTGATGTCCCCACATGTTGGTACTCTACACTGCATATGTTGGAAAGGATTTGTGAGCAGAAGAGGGCAGTTGTTTGCTACCAGCATCGACAAGGCCATGTGTATTCAGTTCAGACTCCACACACAAGACCTCAGGACTGAACATGGATATCAGACATATGTACCATCTTCCAAAACTTTGTGGACTCCACCAAGATGGTGAGCGGTGATGATGAACTAATTGGCATCACCATCCCGATTCTCTGTGTTCTGAAATGCTGTGCTCACAATGAAAAGGATGCATTGCAGGCAGAGCATGATGAGACGGAGCAAGGAACTATACAGGGTGATTACACACAGCCCAGCCTCATCTCATCCCAACTTGGATTGGGTGACAATGAGGAAGAAGAGGAGGAGGAAGAACAGGAGCTATTTTCATGCGCTATAGACGGTACTACAAGCACAACTGTCATACTATCTGTTCAGCGTGGATGGCCTGAGGACAGGCAGGAGGAGGAGGAGGAGAACATGGTCAGTCATCCTCTTGTTGAGGACACATAAGTCTTACCTGTTAGTAGTCTGGCACACATGGCTGAGTTTATTTTACGCTGCTTTGACCGTTACCCTCGCGTGCACAAAATTTTCTGTGACAGTCATTACTGGTTGGTGACACTTGTAGACCATCGCTATGAGTAGAACTTTCAATCTCTTATTCCAGAGACTAAAATGCTGCAGTACCAGAGGGTCCTTGTTGCTGATTTATTAAAAAAATTCCCACCTGAAAACACTGGCGGCAGAGGTCAGAGTTTATTGGAAAACCAAGTAGTACAGGTGAGAGAGACACAACTCCAATCCATCAGAGACAAGGGAACACTGTCAAAGTTCTGGGAGATTTTTCTCAGACCCTCACATTGTACAGACCCTGAGGTGCGGGATACTCTCACAAGCACTGCAAAGTTTTGGAAGATGCTGAGGGAGTGCCTTGCTGACCATACCAATGTCCTCCATGAGTCCTTTGAGTCCTTTGAGCCTTATAATTATTGGATATCTAAGCTGGACACATGGCATGAACTGGCTCTCTACTTCTTGGAGGTCTTGGCTTGCCCTGCCGCTAGCTTTTTGTCAGAGCGCGTTTTAGTGCCATTGGTCGAATTATAACTGATAAGCGCATCCGCCTGTCAAATGAAAATGCTGACAGGCTGGATTAGGACAGACTTCTGTACACCACCGAATGATAGCAGCATAACATAAACTCAATTTCAGTGTCTTTTTTTGGGAGGTCTATTCCCATGCACGACTTCTCACCCACACAGGGGTATACGTATCATGATTTGGCCTATTTGCTGTTGTCCTCCTCATTCTCCTCATCATCCACCACCACTATATCACCAGGATGACCATGGTCCGTGATGTAACACAAACATTATTGTTTTAAACAGTGTTTATGATGCCCCGAAAAAAAAATTTAGACAGTATGTTGCTGTATCCCCCCCAGAGGGAAATTTTTCTCAGCCCATACCCTTACTGTATGGGCACTACAAGTATAGGAGACCCACTCCTTTGTAATGGGAACAGATTTGTAGGAGGCCGGCCACGTCTCTTTATCCACCACCACTAGATCACCAGGGTGACCGTGATGTGTGATGCAACAGCCACATTAGTGTTGAAAAGGGTGTTTATGATGCCCTTAAAAAATTTTTTAGACAGTATGTTGCTGTATCCTCCCAGGAGGGAAATGTTTGTCAGCCCATACTCTTACTTTATGGGCATTACAAATATAGGAGACCAGCTCCTTTGTAATGGGAACAGATTTGTAGGAGGCCCTCCTCCACGTCTTTTCAAAGGGGTTTAGGGGTGCATCCAAATTTGTGGCAGGCCTTGCATTCACTGCATAGGCAAACAGTATGGGAGTCCCACTTCCTGATAATGTGAACTTTGTTGGTTGGTCAGCTTCAACAATGTAATTATCCACTGCTAGTTCTTCAGCCTCAACACAGCAATTCTCCACTTCTTTTTCTTCAGGCTCAACACTGCAATGCTCCACTGCTGGATCTTCAGCCTAAACACTGCAATTGCCTACTACAGGTTCTTCAGGCTCTTCACTACAATTCACCAATGCTGGCTCTTCAGGCTCAACACTGCAATTTTCCACTGCCGGGTCTTCAGCCTCATCTTTGCAATGCTCCACTGCCAGGTGTTCAGCCTCAACTATAAAATGTTCCAATGCCGGGTCTTCAGCTTCAACACTGCAATTCTCCATTGCAGTTTCTTCAGCCTCAAAACTGCAATTCTCCATTGCAGTTTCTTCAGCCCTCAACACTGCAATTCTCCACTGCAGTTTCTTCAGCCTCAACACTGCAATTCTCCACTGCAGTTTCTTCAGCCTCAACACTGCAATTCTCCACTGCAGTTTCTTCAGCCCCAACACTGCAATTCTCCACTGCAGTTTTTTCAGCCTCAACACTGCAATGCTCCAATGCAGGTTCTAAAGCCTCAACACTTGCACTCACTACATGGGCAAAGATTATGGGAGTAGCAAATAAATAATGAGAACTTTGGTTGCATGTGGCCATCCAGTATGTTAATTCAAAGGGTTATTGAGGTGCGTGTAACTTTGGGGCAGGGCAGGCCTTGCATTCAATGCATAGGCAAACAGTATGGGAGTACCAAATGAATTATAATGGGAACTTTGAGTTCATGTGGCCATCTAGTATGTCGATTCAAAGGGTTATTGGGGTGTGTGTAACTTTGGGGCAGTCAAATGTAGCTAAAAGGACAAACAGTGGGCTCTGCTATATAATATACGTATCTGATATCCAGGGTGGTACCATTGCGCCCATAAAGTGAATAAATGAGAAAGAAGAAAGAAGGCACAATAAAGGTGCAATCACCTGGTATTAACGTGAAAAAGACTTTATTATAACAAAGCAAAGTGCACATGCAAATTTAAAACCATTTAAAAATACGAAAACCATGGCAACATGGCTGTGGCGATTCAAGGTGACACATACAGACATAAATAATACCATGCACCTTACAACAGTAGTGGTGCTTAAGAATATCTGGAATTAATAAATCACTACAGAGATAATATTATTAAGAATGCATAATACAAAGAAGATATCATAAATAATGCCACATAAGTAATAGAATCTACATATATCCTACATGTAGATATACGTGTGTCAACTTGGTAGATATTAATGATATCACCCAAAAATATAAAGAATCACAGCCTGTCATGCAGCCCTATGTGAGCACCTTTTATCACCCAAAAATATTTGCTTAGCATGCTATATAAATCAAGGGAAAACAAACTTGTCAGGTGCTTAATGTAGAGCCACATAGACGATCCCTATGCATATCGCTTCATCAGGGGAAGATGGTGTAATATGCCAAAAGATCTAACTTAAATAGAGGTAAGTGCACTTACCGATGTTACCCTGATCATCAACACCTGTATTAGCGGCCCAGGAACAACATAGTTACGTCCCTATGTGATGGATTTATGCACTGTCACGATTTCAGACAACGTGCCGGTCACCGTGCGTGTCAAACTTATGTGGCATTATTTATGATATCTTCTTTGTATTATGCATGCTTAATAATATTATCTCTGGAGTGGTTTATTAATTCCATATATTCTTAATCACCACTACTGTTGTAAGGTACATGGTATTATTTATGTCTGTATGTGTCACCTTTAATCGCCACAGCCATGTTGCCATGGTTTTAGTATTTTTAAGTGGTTTTAAAATTGCATGTGCACTTTGCTTTGTTATAATAAAGTCTTTTTCACATTAATACCAGGTGATTGCACCTTTATTGTGCTTTCTTTCTTCTTTCTCATTAACTTTGAGGCAGGGCAGGCCTTACATTTAATGCATAGGCAAACATTATGGGAGTACCAAATGACTAATAATGGGAACTTTGGTTTCATGTGGCCATCCAAGATGTCTGTTCAATGGGTTATTGGAGGGTGTCCAAATTTAGAGCAGGCCTTGCATTCACATAATGGGCATACAATATTGGAGTACCAAATGAATAATGGGAACTTTGGTTTCATGTGGACATCCAGGACATCGGTTTTAAGGTTTTAATGGGAACTCCAATGAAGGAGTAGAACCATCTCAAGGAGGATCACAAGGAAAGGTTTTAATGGGAACTTTGGTTTCAAGTGGACATCCGGGACATCGGTTCTAAGGGTTATTGGGGTGCGTCCAAATTTGGAGCAGGCCTTGCATTCACTTCATGGGCAAACATTATGGCAGCACCAAATGAATAATGGTAACTTTTTTTCAAGGGGACATCCAGGATGTCTGTTCAAAGGGTTTTTGGGGTGCGTCCAAATTTGGAACGGGCCTTGCATTCATTTCATGGGCAAACATTATGGGAGTACTAAATAATAATAATGTGAAGTTTGGTTTCATGTGGCCATCCAGTATGTCCATTCAAATGGTTGTGGGGTTCTTGTATCTTTGGGGAAGGGCAGGCCTTGCATTCAATGCATAGGCAAACATTACGGGAGTACCAAATGACTAATAATGGGATCTTTGGTTTCATGAAGCCATCCAGGACGTCTCTTCAATGGGTTATTGGTGCATCCAAATTTTGGGCAGCCGTGCCACTCACTGCATACACAAAAACAGTATAAGAGACCCACTGTTTAATAATGGGAACAACAAAGCTTAGCCGACTGATGACTCTCTAAGAATAGTGAGGGCAGACTTCTGGCCCTATTAAAACAGACTTTGTGACTTTCAGAGTCCCATCTTCATAAATTAAACAGGATGTGTCTGATGATGTGTCACACACCACATGGCCAGATAAGGTTGCAAAATGTTAAAATGACATTTCCCAGTGAATGCATTTGTATTGGTTGAAAGCAATTCTAAAGTTGAAAAACTCATTAAAAAACTATGTGTAAGCATAGCCCAAGTGGTGGAAGTACATTTTTGTTTTGTGTTATTTATTTTGCCTTATATTCAAATCATTACATTGGAAAGGATATTCCTTAACATACAGTGGGTTCAGAAAGTATTCAGACCCCTTTAACCCCTTCATGACCCAGCCTATTTTGACCTTAAAGACCTTGCCATTTTTTGCAATTCTGACCAGTGTCCCTTTATGAGGTAATAACTCAGGAACGCTTCAACGGATCCTAGCGATTCTGAGATATTTTTTTTTCGTGACATATTGGTCTTCATGTTAGTGGTAAATTTAGGTCGATAATTTTTGCGTTTATTTGTGAAAAAAATGGAAATTTGGCGAAAATTCTGAAAATTTTGTAATTTTCAAATTTTAAATTTTTATTCTGTTAAACCAGAGAGATATGTGCCACAAAATAGTTAATAAATAACATTTCCCACATGTCTACTTTACATCAGCACAATTTTGGGAACAACATTTTTTTTTGTTAGGAAGTTATAAGGGTTAAAAGTTGACCAGCTGATTTCTCATTTTTACAGCAAAATTTACAAAACCATTTTTTTAGGGACCACCTCACATTTGAAGTCACTTTGAGGGGTCTATATGGCAGAAAATACCCAAAAGTGACACCTTTATAAAAACTGCACCCCTCAAGCTACTCAAAACTACATTCAAGAAGATTATTAACCCTTCAGGTGCTTCACAGGAACTAAAGCAACGTGGAAGGAAAAAATGGACATTTTAATTTTTCCAACAAAAATTATTTTTAGCATCAATTTTTTCATTTTTTACATGGGCATCAGGATAAAATGGATCCTAAAATTTGTTGGGCAATTTCTCCTGAGTACACAGATACCTCATATGTGGTCATAAACCACTGTATGGGCGCACGGCAGGGCTCAGAAGGGAAGGAGCGCCATTTGACTTTTTGAATGGAAAATATGCTGGAATATTTAGCGGTTGCCATGTCACATTTGGAGAGTCCCTGTGTGCCTAAACATTGGAGCTCCCCCACAAGTGACCCCATTTTGGAAACTAGACCCCCTAAGGAACTTATCTAGATGCATAATGATCACTTTGAACCCCAGGTGCTTCACAAATTGATCTGTAAAAAAAAGAAAGTACTTTTTTTCACAAAAAATTTTCTTTTAGCCTCAGTTTTTTCATTTTCACATGGGCAACAGTATAAATTGGATCCTAAAATTTGTTGGGCAATTTCTCCTGAGTACACAGATACCTCATATGTGGTCATAAACCACTGTTTGGGCGCACGGCAGGGCTCAGAAGGGAAGGAGCGCCATTTGACTTTTTGAATGGAAAATATGCTGGAATATTTAGCGGTTACCATGTCGCATTTGGAGAGTCCCTGTGTGCCTAAACATTGGAGCTCCCCCACAAGTGACCCCATTTTGGAAACTAGACCCCCTAAGGAACTTATCTAGATGCATAGTGAGCACTTTGAACCCCCAGGTGCTTCACAAATTGATCCGTAAATAAAAGAAAGTACTTTTTTTTCACAAAAATTTTCTTTTAGCCTCAGTTATTTTCATTTTCACATGGGCAACAGTATAAATTGGATCCTAAAATTTGTTGGGCAATTTCTCCTGAGTACACAGAAAATTTGTGGTCAACAACATTTTTTGGTAGGCAAGTTAGAAGGGTAAAGGACGCGATTTGTCTTTTTGAAGCAAAATTTACAAAACATTTTTTGCTATCGCATTTGGAGAGTCACTGTGGGCTATACATGGAAGCTCCCCAAAAGTGACCCATTTATGAAAACTGCACCCCTAAGACTACTCAAGATCATTAAAAAGATTTGAACCCTCAGGTGCTTCACAAAGGAACCCTAAAGAACGTGAAGAAAATGACTTTTTTTTCCAAAAAATTTTTTTAGCATCAATTTTTTCATTTTACATGGGCAACAGTATAAATTGGATCCTAAAATTTGTTGGGCAATTTCTCCTGAGTACACAGATACCTCATATGTGTCATAAACCACTGTATTGGGCGCACGGCAGGGCTCAGAAGGGAAGGAGCGCCATTTGACTTTTTGAATGGAAAATATGCTGGAATATTTAGCGGTTCCATGTCACATTTGGAGAGTCCCTGTGTGCCTAAACATTGGAGCTCCCCCACAAGTGACCCCATTTTTGGAAACTAGACCCCCTAAGGAACTTATCTAGATGCATAAGTGAGTCACTTTGAACCCCCAGGTGCTTCACAAATTGATCGTAAAAAAAGAAAGTACTTTTTTTTCACAAAAATTTTCTTTTAGCCTCAGTTTTTTCATTTTCACATGGGCAACAGTATAAATTGGATCCTAAAATTTGTTGGGCAATTTCTCCTGAGTACACAGATACCTCATATGTGGTCATAAACCACTGTTTGGGCGCACGGCAGGGCTCAGAAGGGAGGAGCGCCATTTGACTTTTTGAATGGAAAATATGCTGGAATATTTAGCGGTTACCATGTCGCATTTGGAGAGTCCCTGTGTGCCTAAACATTGGAGCTCCCCCACAAGTGACCCCATTTTGGAAACTAGACCCCCTAAGGAACTTATCTAGATGCATAGTGAGCACTTTGAACCCCCAGGTGCTTCACAAATTGATCCGAAATAAAAGAAAGTACTTTTTTTTTCACAAAAATTTTCTTTTAGCCTCAGTTATTTTCATTTTCACATGGGCAACAGTATAAATTGGATCCTAAAATTTGTTGGGCAATTTCTCCTGAGTACACAGATACCTCATATGTGGTCATAAACCACTGTTTGGGCGCACGGCAGGGCTCAGAAGGGAAGGAGCACCATTTGACTTTTTGAATGGAAAATATGCTGGAATATTTAGCGGTTGCTATGTCGCATTTGGAGAGTCCCTGTGTGCCTAAACATTGGAGCTCCCCCACATGTGACCCCATTTTGGAAACTAGACCCCCTAAGGAACTTATCTAGATGCATAGTGAGCACTTTGAACCCCCAGGTGCTTCACAAATTGATCCGTAAATAAAAGAAAGTACTTTTTTTTCACAAAAATTTTCTTTTAGCCTCAGTTATTTTCATTTTCACATGGGCAACAGTATAAATTGGATCCTAAAATTTGTTGGGCAATTTCTCCTGAGTACACAGATACCTCATATGTGGTCATAAACCACTGTTTGGGCGCACGGCAGGGCTCAGAAGGGAAGGAGCGCCATTTGACTTTTTGAATGGAAAATTAGCTCCAATCGTTAGCGGACACCATATCGTGTTTGGAGAGCCCCTGTGTGCCTAAAGTTTAGAGCTCCCCCACAAATGACCCCATTTTGGAAACTAGACCCCATGAGGAACTTATCTAGATGCAAAGTGAGCACTTTGAACCCCCAGGTGCTTCACAGAAGTTTATAACGCAGAGCCGTGAAAATAAAAAATCTTTTTTTTTTCTCAAAAAATGATATTTTAGCCCACTATTTTTTATTTTCACAATGGTTACAGGAGAAATTGGACCCCAAAAGTTGTTGTTCAGTTTGTCCTGAGTACGCTAGTACCCCAAATGTTGGGGGGAACCATTGTTTGGGCACACGTCAGGGCTCGGAAGGGATATAGTGATGCTTTGAAATGCCGACTTGATGGAATGGTCTGCGGGCATCTTGTTACGTTTGCAGAGCCCCTGATGTGCCTAAACAGTAGAAACCCCCCACAAGTGACCCCATTTTGTAAACTAGACCCCCAAAGGAACTTATCCAGATGTGTGGTGAGCACCTTGAACCCCCAAGTGCTTCACAGAAGTTTATAATGCAGAGCCGTGAAAATAAAAAATCATTTTTATCCTCAAAAACTGATTTTTTTAACCCGCAATTTTTTATTTTCACAAGGGTAACAGGAGAAATTGGACCACAAAAGTTGTTGTACAGTTTGTCCTGAGTACACTGGTACCCCATATGTGGGGGGGAACCACTGTTCGGGCACACGTTTGGGCTCGGAAGGAAAGTAGTAACGTTTTGAAATGCCGACTTTGATGGAATGGTCTGCGGGCGTCATGTTAGGTTTGCAGAGCCCCTGATGTGCCTAAACAGTAGAAACTACCCACAAGTGACCCCATATTGGAAACTAGACCCCGCAAAGAACTTATCTAGATGTGTGGTAAGCACTTTGAACCCCCAAGGGCTACACAGCAGTTTATAACGCCCGGGCATGAAAATAAAAAATCATATTTCTTCCATAATCAGGATTTTTAGTCCCTAATTTTTTTTATTTTCCCAAGGGTAACAGGAGAAATTAGACCCCAAAAGTTGTTGTCCAATTTGTCCTGAGTACGCTGATACCCCATAAGTGGGAGAAAACTACTGTATGGGCGCACGTCGGGGCTCGGAAGGGAAGTAGTGACGTTTTGAAATGCCCACTTGATGGAATGGTCTGCGGGCGTCATGTTACGTTTGCAGAGCCCCTGATGTGCCTAAACTGTAGAAACTCCCCACAAGTGACCCCATTTTGGAAACTAGAACCCGCAAAAAACTTATCTAGATGTGTAGTGAGCACTTTGAACCTCCAAGGGCTACACAGAGGTTTATAATGCCCGGGCATGAAAAAAAAAAATCATATTTTTTCCACAAACATGATCTTTAGTCCCCAATTTTTTTATTTTCCCAATGTTAACAGGAGAAATTAGACCCCCAAAGTTGTTGTGCAATTTTTCCAGAGTACGCTGATACCCCATATGTGGGGGTAAACCACTGTTTGGGCATACGTCGGGGCTTGGAATAAAGGGAGCACTGTTTGACTTTTTGAACGCAAAATTTACAGGAATCAATGGTGGCGCCATGTCGCGTATGGAGACCCCTGATGTGCCTAAATAGTGGAAACCCCTCAATTCTAACTCCAACCCCAACACACCCCTAACCCCTACACACCCCTAACCCTAATACAAACCCTAACCATAACCCTACCACACCCTAACCTATCCAACTCTAACCATAAACCTAACCACTAGCCTAACCCTAATCCCAACCCTAACCCCAAAACACCCCTAACACTTATCCTAACTCTAACCCTAACCACAAACCTAACCCTAATCCCAACCCTAACCCTAATTCCAACCCTAACCCAAATTCCAACCCTAACCCAAATTCCAACCCTAACCCAAATTCTAACCCTAACCCTAAGGCTGGGTTCATATTGCGTTTTACCATCCTGTTCAACACGTAGCGTTGACCGGCTGGTAATGGTATAGCATAACGCGATCGCGTTATGCTATACCCGCTAGCGCAGATGAATCATCAGATGATTCATCTGTGCTAGCGGTGATGGAGCCCAGATGCTGCAGCCCGTGTCCGAGGCTCTGTCACTGAATGACAGCACGTCGCGAACGCATGCCGCTTTACGGCATGCGTTGCGATGTGCACACAAATGGGGTGAATGGCAGCGTTAACGGACTGCGTTACACCGCGTTATACCGCAGTGAAACGCAGTCCATCTAACGGACTGCCATAATGCAATAAGAACCCAGCCTAACCCTGAGGCCCCGTGCACACGTTGCGGATTCACTTGCGGATTTTTCTAAAATCCGCAGGTAAAATGACCTGCCTTTTACCTGCGAATTTAGCGCAGATTTGCTGCGGTTTTTCCCTGCGGTTTTACAACTATAATGGAATAGGTGTAAAACCGCTGCGGAATCCGCACAAAGAATTGACATGCTGCGGATTTAAAACCGCAGCAAATCCGCGCTGGAAAATTCGCAGCATGTGCACAGCGTTTTTTTTTTACCATTTATTTGCATTGTACTGTACATGGTTTCTGGATCTGCTGCGAATCAGCAGCGAAATCCGCTGCGGATCAGCAGCGAAATCAGCTGCGGATCAGCAGCGAAATCAGCTGCGGATCAGCAGCGAAATCAGCTGCGGATCAGCAGCGAAATCAGCTGCGGATCAGCAGCGAAATCAGCTGCGGATCATGTCACGCTGTCTAATGATATGTATACAATGTCAGTAAACTATTAATACAGGAACAACACTCTATACAACAACTAGTATAGCAACATTAGCATGTAAGTATAGAATAGATTTACCTGACACGATATCTGCTGAACTCAGGGTTAATCTTGAGGACTTGATGAGCTGAAACAGGAAAGAGGTGGACCGGGATCTAACCTGACCCTAAACTGGGGTCCTAACTAATCCCTCACCTTGGAGGTACTGATAATGGTTCAGAGGTCCAAGTCTCCAACCTAACCCTGTCTCCTATCAGACCCTGAACCCTGTAATCAGTCCTAAGAAGGATCCTGACTACCACCAAAGGGATATGGACTGATCTCAGCTAAATACACAGATTAGACATATAAGACAGACAGGATAACACTCGCTTGCATACACACTCAAACACCAAAGGAACATAAATGGTCTGGGAAATAAACTCTAACCAAGTTGAGCTTAGAACAACTAAGGAGCTCACAACTAAAGTCTATACAGATTCATTCCTATCTGTGGTCTGCATGAAGGTTTCACTGGCAACTCCCCAAGCAGACAACCAGGAATTTAAAGGAAACCAATCAACAAATAATCAATTGCAGCCGGGAGAAACTGCACCCAGTCCCAGAACCGAGCACAGACAGAATTAACTCCCTAGCTGCCAAACACAAAGAAACAACAGCTCAGCTGTGAGAAGTCAAAATGTGCAACCGCGACGATCTTCGTGGCAATGCACACATGACAGTACCCCCCCTTCTACGAGGGGCCTCCGAACCCTCAGGGCCAGGCCTGCCCGGGTGAGTTCTGTGGAAGGTCCGAACCAAACAATCTGCGATAACATCAGACGCAGGGACCCACGTCCTCTCCTCTGGACCATACCCCTTCTAATGCACCAAGTACTGAAGGGACCGGCGATTCAGACGTGAGTCAATGATCTTTGATACTTGAAATTCCAAGTTACCATTGACCAACACAGGAGGAGGAGGTAGAGGTGACGGTATGACTGGTGCCACATACCTTTTAAGTAATGACTTGTGGAACACATTATGAATTTTAAACGTAGGAGGGAGGTCCAGACGAAATGCCACAGGATTAATTATGGAACTGATCCTGTACGGCCTGATGAATCTGGGACCCAGTTTCCAGGAGGGCACTTTAAGTTTTATATTCCTGGTAGACAACCATACCAGATCGTTCACATTCAGATCTGGACCAGAAACTCTCCTCCTATCAGCCATACGTTTGTAACGGTTCCCCATCGCACTCAGATTATTCAATACACCTCTCCACACAGAAGCAAGTGACGACGAGAAACGCTCCTCCTCAGGAACCCCAGAAGGGCCCCCCCCATTGAAAGTACAAAACTGGGGATGGAAACCATATGCCCCAAAAAACGGGGACTTACCAGTGGACTCGCTCCGCCTGTTGTTAAGAGCGAACTCTGCCAGAGGCAAGAAAGAAGACCAGTCCTCTTGGTTCTCTGAGACAAAACACCGGAGATATGTCTCTAAGCTCTGATTCAGACGATCTGTCTGACCATTGGTCTGCGGATGAAAAGCCGAGGAAAATGACAATTGCATCCCCCGACGTAAACAAAATGTCCTCCAAAATTTGGACACAAACTGAGACCCCCTATCTGACACCACATCAGAAGGCAACCCATGAAGTCTAACGATCTCCCTAATGAACACCTGCGCCAGAGTTTTAGCATTAGGGAGTGCAGGAAGAGCAACGAAATGTGCCATCTTACTGAACCTGTCAACAACCACCAGTATGACAGTATTCCCTGACGACGGAGGAAGGTCCGTAATGAAGTCCATAGATAAATGAGTCCATGGACGCTCCGGAAGTTTCAAGGGTAAAAGGGTCCCAGACGGACGGGTATGAGGGGTTTTAGAGCGAGCACACACCCCACATGATGCGACAAAAGTTATAACATCTTTATTAGCATTAGGCCACCAAAACCGGCGAGAAAGGAGATCTAAAGTAGCCTTACTCCCTGGATGTCCTGCTAGAGCAGAATTATGATGTGCCTCAATAACCTTTTGTCTCAACAGATTTGGGACAAACAGTCTCCCTGGAGGTCCTGCAGGGGCGTCCCCCTGAGCCTCTAACACCTCCTCCTCAAGCTCAGAAAATACAGCCGACACTACCACCCCCTCCTGAAGGATAGGACTCGGGTCATCCGTTTTCCCGGCCCCTGGGAAACTGCGAGACAAGGCATCAGCCTTTACATTCTTAGACCCCGGGCGATAAGTGACGACAAAATTAAACCTGGTAAAAAACAACGACCATCGAGCTTGTCTGGAATTCAGACGCTTAGCGGATTCCAAATACAACAGGTTCTTGTGATCAGTAATAACGGTAACCGGGTGGACTGCCCCCTCCAAAAAGTGACGCCATTCTTCAAAAGCTAACTTAATGGCCAAAAGTTCCCTATTGCCGATATCATAATTCCTTTCGGCGGACGACAATTTCTTAGAAAAGAAAGCGCACGGATGCCATTTACCAGGGGACGGACCCTGGGACAATATAGCACCCACCCCTACGTCAGACGCATCCACCTCCACAATGAACGGCTGAGATGCATCTGGTTGGATGAGAACGGGTGCCGAAGCAAAACATTCTTCAAAGAGGAAAAGGCTTGGCAAGCTTTGTCCGACCATTTAGAAAAATCCGTCCCTTTTCTTGTCATGTCAGTGAGAGGTTTGACGACAGATGAGAAATTACAAATAAATTTCCGGTAGTAGTTAGCAAACCCCAAAAAACGCTGCAGAGCCTTAAGATCCCCTGGCTGATCCCATTCAAGCACTGCTCTCACCTTTTCAGGGTCCATACGGAAACCGGAGGCTGACACCAAAAAACCCAAAAACTGAAGTTCCTGTACGGCAAATACACACTTCTCCAGTTTGGCGTATAGTTTATTGTCTCGCAAGATCTGCAACACCTGTCTCACATGCTCCTGATGAGACACAAGATCTGGCGAGTAAATTAAAATGTCGTCCAAATATACAACCACAAACAGCCCCACAAGGTGACGAAAAATGTCATTAACAAAATGTTGGAATACTGCTGGTGCAGTAGTCAGACCAAAAGGCATGACTAGGTTCTCATAATGTCCCTCCGGCGTGTTAAACGCCGTTTTCCACTCATCCCCCTCTTTTATCCTAATCAGATTATACGCCCCCCTGAGATCCAATTTAGAAAACCATTTTGCACCAACAATTTGATTGAAGAGATCAGGAATAAGAGGGAGTGGATACGGATCTCGAACAGTAATCCGATTAAGTTCGCGGAAATCCAAGCAAGGGCGTAGGCCTCCATCTTTCTTCTTCACAAAGAAGAACCCCGCGGCTACTGGGAAGATGAAGGTCTAATATGCCCTTTGGCCAGACTTTCAGAAATATAATCTTTCATAGCCTGCCTCTCAGGACCAGAAAGATTATACAACCTAGCTTTAGGCAACTTAGCATCAGGAAGGAGATTAATAGAGCAGTCATACACGTGATGAGGAGGCAACTCCTGACACCCCTCCTCAGAGAAAACATCCCCAAAATCCTCCAAAAAAGGAGGCAATGTACTAGGCACGACCGCACTGATGACTGTGTTCATGCAGTTGCTTTTGCAAAACTCACCCCATTGGCTTATTTCTCTGGACTGCCAATTAATCACAGGGTTATGTTTAACCAACCAAGGAAGTCCCAACACAATGGGAGTAGGTAGACCCTCCAACACATAACAAGATAATTGTTCCCTATGTATTGCCCCTACCCGAAGGTCAATGTTATGAACCTCATGAACAAAGCTACCTTGGCCGAGAGGCCTGGCGTCAATGGAGAATATAGGGATCGGTTTGACCAATACACTCAGATGCATACCTTGATCCTGAGCAAACTGAGCGTCAACCAGATTAGCCCCGGAACCACTATCAAGAAGAACAGACAATCTCTCCACTCTCGTACCAACTACCACCTCCACTGGTACAAGGAACTGAGAAGAACTGGCGGATGCAATACATACTCCCAGGTTGTCGTCCACCACACAACCTGGGATTAACAGTTTTCCGGCGACTTTTGGCTCAACAAGGCACAGGATGGACATTCTCCAACAAAATGTCCCTCTTTCCCGCAGAAAAAAACATCTTCTAGTCCTGCGGCGTACCGCCAATCCCCTCCTACGAAATTATGTCCCTCCCAACTGCATAGGCTCATCCAAACAGACAAGGGGAACCTCAACATAAGGAACTTTAGTGGTAGGTGGAGAAACAACAGGGAGTGGGGTTACCTCACCCCTCTCCCGAAGCCGTCTATCAGTACGGATAGCTAAGACCATAGCAGCCTCCAGAGAAGGAGGAGACTCATACTGAGCCAAAACGTCTTTTAATTTATCAGAAAGCCCATGACAAAACTGGCTCCTAAGAGCTGGGTCATTCCACTGAGTATCTGTGGCCCATCTACGAAACTCAGAAGCAAATTCCTCTGCCGGACGATCTCCCTGCTGTATCTTACGTAATTTAGTCTCAGCAAGAGAGACCCGATCTGGGTCATCATATACCAATCCCAGGGCAGTAAAAAATTGATCTACAGACAGTAGAGCCGGGGATCCCGGAGGAAGGGAAAAATGCCCAGGATTGAGGGTCCCCTTGCAGAAGTGAGATAACAATTCCACTCTCTGCTCCTCACTCCCTGATGATCGAGGCCGAAGCCGAAAATACAATTTACATGCCTCCCGGAAGGTGAAAAATTTGTCTCGCCCACCAGTGAACCTGTCCGGGAGAGCTACTTTAGGTTCAACTCTGGTTTGCTCCAGGGGAGACAAAACTTTGGACTTAATGTCCGTCAGCTCCATGGATAATCCCTGCAACTGCAGAGCCAGCTGGGCTACTGGATCCATGGTAACTGGAGATAATTTTTATGGCCAGTGAAAATGTCACGCTGTCTAATAGAGTTGAGCGATACTTTCCGATATCCTAAAGTATCGGAATCGGAATGGTATCGCCGATCTCACTAAAAATATCGGCGATACCCGATACCGATACCGGAAGTCCCATGTAAGTCTATGGGAACAAAATATCGAAATTAAAAAAACCCATTCTTGCCTTGTTGGTTAATTGTACATGAAGGAAAACAAGAAATAGTAATGTAGAATGTATTGGGGAAGGTTGAGGAGACATTAAAGGCATAGATGTTTAACCCAATCAAATGGAATAGCATAAATATTTTTTTTTTTAAAGATGTTCGGATTGACGAAGAAATTGACAATGTTAACGTTTTTTATATTTGGCAAATATGTATATTACACAACTTCCATGCTCTTCATCTTCACCTTTTTAACTTTTCACACACTTTCTCCTTCATAATCTTCTGCAGCATCATCTTTTTCATCAAATTATTCTTCATCTTCACCTTCTTTATCTTCTTCTTAAACTTCTTGCTATTCATCTTTGTTAACATTACTCATATTCTTCTTATTAAACTATTATTCTTATTCATATTCTGCTTCATCTTCTTCATCATATTCTTATTTGTGACAGAGAATCCTGTACTTGTAATCTGTCAAAGTATGAATTTTTCATCCTTCCGTTCTTGCTGTCACAAAAGATTTAAATTACAACAGTATTTGTCTGTGTTCAGTTTAGCCTGCAGCAGCAGGCATTTTCCAGGGGCACCACGAGGAGGAACGGACTCACCCCCATACACTGCTTAGTCTTCTTCTGCTTAGAATTTAGAGCATATATTTTGCTCTTCATTTTGGTCTTATACTTCATGTTCTTCTGCTTTTAGATCTTCTGCTTATTGTTCTTGTGTCTCTTGTTCCGTATCTTGTATTTGTAGCACAATCTTGTACCAGCTGATGTTACTGGGACACGGTTACTAAGCAGGAGGTACCTGTGCTCCAAAGCACTACCAAGGACCAGCAGACGTTGCTGGAACTCGGATACCGAGATGGAGGCACCTAGGGCCCAAAAGGCACTGCGGAGAACCAGTTGACGGTACTGGAACCCGGACGGGTAGCAGAAGGTACAAGAGCCAATGCAAGTAACGAGGACCAGCTGACTGTGCTGGAACCCGGAGGGGCAGCAGAAGGAAAAGAGCCAATGGCACAACCGAGGACCAGCTGACGTTACTGGGACACGGTTACTAAGCAGGAGGTACCTGTGCTCCAAAGCACTACCAAGGACCAGCAGACGTTGCTGGAACTCGGATACCGAGATGGAGGCACCTAGGCCAAAGGCACTGCGGAGAACCAGTTGACGGTACTGGAACCCGGACGGGTAGCAGAAGGTACAAGAGCCAATGCAAGTAACGAGGACCAGCTGACTGTGCTGGAACCCGGAGGGGCAGCAGAAGGAAAGAGCCAATGGCACAACCGAGGACCAGCTGACGTTACTGAACCCCAGTAACACAGGAGCAAGTGTTGACTGTGCTAACAGCACTTCCGAGCAACAACTGGCGGTGTTGGAGCCCAGGGTCAAGGAGGATGTTTAAATACTAGATCAAGTAATTTCCTTGTTACCTGTCAATTTTAAATGTCTATACTTCAAACAAGAGAAAGATAACCTTTACTACCATAAGATGATGATTTCATTTAAACTAATATCTAGATAAATAAAGAATTGACAAACATAAAAAACATACATTAACATGTTGAACAGCAATGCAACCACAAATAAATTAGTTAAGGAATCTGCTATACGGTTGTACATAAAAGCATACAAGTACATATCTGAATCCATTAATGATGGATAAGTAACAGTATGTACACCATTTTTATTGTATAGACAATGAATGTCTGACTTCAAAACATCATCAGCATTACAAGTTATCTGTGATATTACTAAAATGTTCCATTTGCTGAATAATGTCACTAAATATTTTATACAAAATTATACAATTTCCATCATGTAATACTCATAATATGTGGCAATAATCATTTTTATTAACAAACATAACCTTTCAAAAGTGCATAGTGAAAATTGCTATTTATGGCTGACTGTGACTGTCGACTTGGAAGCATGACAACAGATAGATAAGGTATATATAGATGAGACTGCATAGCCACAGATGGTGAATGGCGATGTAATACTGTACCTCAATAAGTGTGCGTCACTACTACATAATTTTTTTTATATAGCTTTATAAACAGGGTACATGGATGTATGCTTGTGCCTTTGTTTTGACGCACAGACTGCCTTGCTGCTGAGACGCATTGGGTAGTGAACAGTTGTGTGCAGTGTTCACTGCAGTCTCTGCGGAATAACCACACTTAGACCTTATAACTTTTCAGAGTTTCTTTATCAATCTACCAAGATGAAGAAGGCAGGGAGTAAGGCACGTGGTCGTGGAGTTTCTTCAGGAGAGGACGTGGGGATTCTGTGTGCTGCTGGGCCCCCAGTGACACAGCATCCACCAGTTTTCCCCGTGAGCGTTCCTTTATGCGCACTTTTGTAGGAGCTCGGAGTACCCCCCTGCTGCGGAAGAACAAATTGAAGCCGTTGTTGTTTGGATGTCAGCCAATGCGTCGACTTCAATTGCTTCCACCTCCTCTCAGGACCACAGCACTGTTGGGCAACCATCTGTCTCTTCACCGCCTGGCAAATTGCCCAGGCAGTCAGAGAGTTCTGTACAGGAGCCAGCTGAGTGTCTGCTTCTGTTCTCAAATCTATTGGCTTGCAAACAGGGGCCCAGCCAAGCAGCATTCTGTAATGTGAAGAGGAGTATGCAGTGATGCGCAACAGCTGTGTCTCTCTGAATCTGAAGAGGCGGGTGAGACAGTGCCGATGGTCAGCACACCGCAGAACGCATCTGATGATGATGAGACCCAGGTGCCAGTTTCTGTTGAGCATGGTGCTGGCCAGACCACCCAACAGCAGGTGTTGGAAGAGGGTAGTGGAGATGATGAGGTCCAAGACCCAACATGGCATGAGGAACAGGAAGGTGGTGGGAGCAGCTCAGAGGAATAATAATAATATTTATTTTATATAGCGCCATCATATTCCGCAGCGCTTTACAGTTTAGCCGTTTCAGAACACAAGTCATAAGTAACAACGTTAACATACAATAATTTAAGCTAAATAAGTCGCCCCTGCTCGTGACAGCTTACAATGTACAATGAGATGGGGAGATACAAAGTATAGGTGTTTATATACAATGGTGCATTTACAATGATGTTCCAGCCATCTTAAGGGACTGAGGGATGGAGATAGTGAATGGGCTAGAGACACACACACACTTACACAGAATACATAGAATGACTTTGATTAGTGAATGTGATAGGCCGCTCTGAACAAATGTGTTTTGAGGGAGCGCCTGAAACCATGCAAATTGTGGATAGTCCTAATTTCTTGGGTACAGCATTCCAGAGGATTGGCGTAGAGCAGGAGAGTCTTGGAGTCGGGATGGGAGGTACGTATTAGTGCAGAGGTTAGTCGAAAGTCGTTTGCAGAGCGCAGCAGTCGGTTAGGCCGATAGATAGAAATGAGGGAGGAGATGTAGGAGGGGTGCTGCACTGTGGAGAGCTTGTGGGTGAGAACCAGTACTTTGGTTGAAAGCTGGAGAGGCCTAGAGAAATGGTTAGTGATAGAAGGAAGATAGAGGAAGACATTGCCCCAACGGTACAAACAGGAGGGAGGTTAGGCTGCAGACTCGGTTGCCTGTAGCCTCCAGTTTGGCACCTGTTCGGAGCAGTTGTCTTCCAAAAGTCAAAACGTGCGCTCCCAGGACTTGCACTGCGTGGTCCTTTTTCACACACTTGCACATGATATTTGCTATGTGAAATGCAAGCTGTGTAATTAAAAATTAAAAATAGCTAAAAGTGTCAGTCACCTCAATACCACAAATATGTGGAAACATGTGCGGACAAAAGCACGTAGTTGAGTTACAAAGACACACTAGAGATGTAGGCCAACCTACAGCAGCACCTACATCTTCAGGTTGTGTTGAAGCCTCTTCATCGAGCTCACACACAGCTGGTTATGCTTCCTCACAGGATCGCCATGGAAGAACCTCGGCCACTGTTGTCCAGAGACAAACTGTTATTCCACACACAGCAGCAAGTTCCCTGTCATCCTCACACTCCCAGGCCACAAAACAGCCATCGGTAGCACAGGCATGGGATAAAAGACGGCCATACTCCGCAAACCATGCACGAGCACAGGTCTGAATGCTGGCATTGCAAAACTCCTGTCCCTTGAAATGCTGTGATTCAGGCTGGTGGAGACAGACAGTTTCCGTAACTGAATATCATTGTCAATCCCACAATACAATGTGCCAAGCCGATTTATTTCAGACAGGCAAGCCGTCCCTGGTCTGCAAAAGCATGTTGAGGGAAAAATTAAACATGCGCTACTAAAAGCCCTCAGTAGCAACGTCCACCTGACCACCGATGCGTGGACCATACACCATTGTTATGATCTGCTACAACCAGTAAGGAAAGAAGGGAATTCTGTCCCTACAATACAACTAAGCTGAATCCCTACGATTAACGGGAACCTGATCCTGCGACCAGACCCGCTAAAGTCCTCATCTAGTGTGAACGAAGACCTATAGTTGCGAGGGAGTAATCCCTACAAGATCTAGGACTGTGAGAAAAGGTGGACACCTCCTAACATAAATTGTAGCATGGATAATTAAACAGAAAAATAAATACTTTGTGATCCTAACATCAAGCAAAACTGACAGATTAAGGCACCTAAGCACCCGCTAGCTTAACAGTAGATAATACAATGAAGTCAAGCAAAGCCAGAAGGCGGAGCCAGACTAAATGGGAAAAAAAGGTCATGTGACCAGCAAACTGAAACAAAACCTAACAAGAGGGTTCTAAACCCATGGCCAGGGACAAACCTTTCCCTCACTGCCCATTGGGTCAATGTTATGCAGCCGGTACTGGATCTTGCGAGTGGCGCTGTACGTGTTCTGCCAACTCCAAGGATTGCAGGAATCAAGTCTGTACACATTGATTCCTCCTCCTATTCCAGTTCCTCAGAATCATCGCTGCAGGAGCCGTCACGGTCTACCTCCACATGGAACCCGTGAACGTTTACCTGTTGCGACCGATATGAGCACAGCCGTGTCCAAATGTCAACAGGCCATCCTGAAATTAATTTCCATGGGGGAATCTTAGCCACACAGCGCAGGAGCTCTGTAATGCCATAAAGCAGGAGAGCGACGTGTGTTTTTGGAAGAAATCTACAGGCAGGCTTGGTATGTGTGTCAATGGCCGAAATCTGGTGTCAGCTCTGGGCCTGGCAACCTCACTCACAACCATGTTGTCATATGTGCTCAACTTGGTCGTGCAGAGTTTTTTGAGGGACTATCCGGATCTTGATGCACTGCTGCACAAGGTCCGCCTAGAGTGCGCTCACTTGCGACGTTCCAGCATGGCCAGATCGCTGATTGCAGCTCTGCAACGCAGATTTCACCTTCATGAACATCGCATCATATGTGACGTACCCACCAGGTGGAATTCCTCGTTACATATGTTGGCGGTTGTGTGAGCAGCAGCCACATAATGGAGTATCAGCTGCACAGGCGCAGTCAACTCGCAATTTGCGCCGTTCACACTTCACCACTACTGAGTGGGCCTCTATAATAAGAAATAATAATATTATTTATTTATATAGCGCCATAATTTTCCGCAGTGCTTTACAGTTTAACAGTTTCAAAACACGAGCCCATAAGTAACAACGTTAACAATACAATAATTAAAGCAAAATCAGCCGCCCCTGTGGTGAAAGCTTACAATCTACAATAGGTGTGGGAGATACAAAGTAACAGGTGTTTATATACAATGGTGTTTTTACAATGATGGTCCAGCCATTTTAAGGAAGTGAGGAGCATGGAGATAGTGAAGGGCTACACACACAGAATTACACATAGAATGACTTTGATTAGTGAATGTGATAGGCCACTGTGAACAAATGTGTTTTGAGGGAGCGCCTGAAACCATCCAAATTGCGGATAGTCCTAATTTCTTGGGGTAGAGCATTCCAGAGGATTGGCGCAGCGCGGGTAAGTCTTGGAGTGGGAGTGGGAGGTACGGATTAGTGCAGAGGTTATCGAAGGTCGTTTGCAGAGTGCAGCTGTCGGTTCGGCCGATAAATAAATAAGGGGAATGTAGGGGGGTGCTGCGCTGTGGAGAGCTTTGTTGGTGAGAACCATAATTAGAATTGGATCCTATAATGAATGGCAGCCACTCCCAGTGAAATTTAGTGGCAATAACTCTATGAAGGTATCTGCCACGTTTTGCGTGCGTTTGATGATCAACGCGGATGACGAGTGCAGATGATGCACTAGTCAGCCTGACTGTCCCCCTTATCTGCCTGCTTCAAAAAACACTGCAAGCACTAAGGCATGAGGTTTTGGAAGAGGTGGAGGATGAGGAGTCACAAATTCCATCACCTTTGGGAAAGTCAGCGCAAGTGGTTCCTCACAAAGGGCTGGAGGACTTTCAAAGTACCAGCTGTATCAACAATTGAACTCCAGAGTCGCTGTCTATATTTTCATAACCATTACAAACTTTTAATGTATTTACAAAGCACATAATGTACATTTTTGTCTATCCTTTGTAATTCTATTGTGTTTCCATAAACTGATGTTAAGAATTATGATACAAAGTTTTTAATTTTGAGTTTTAAATTTTGTAAATTTATAAAGTTTTGAAGGACTTTGTGAGGAGATGAGGAGGAGTCAATGGAGGAGGAAGACATCGCCCAGAGGGAGGTAAAACAATGCTCAGTCAGTATGTAGACCAAGGGTGGGGTGATGCACAGCAGGCGGAGATGACGCCTCTTGCAGGGGACAACGTTTCTTGGCCAGTTGGGAGTCTGCAGCACATGGTTGATTTCTGCTGCAGTGGCTGAGAAACGACCGCCGCATCGAACACTTACACCAGTCTATTTATTGGGTGTACACCCTCCTAGACCCTCGCTACCGGGACAAAATTACAAAGCCTCATCACACCGTTGAACCGGGAGCGTAAAATGCGGAAGTACCAAGACACACTGGTGCAATCCATAATGTTCTCCATTCCAGCCGAGAGCACTGCTGCTGCTACTGATTTACAAAGCAGCTCTGTGGAGACAGCTCTCAACAAGAGGGAGCACAAGCAGCGCCTCTGCACAGGGCAAGAACCATATGTTCCAAATGTGTCGAAGTTTTGTTTGGGAGCGCCACCAATGTCTACACCATCCGACGGCTCCAGTCACAGGAGGCAACATTTCCGTAAGATGGTTACAGACTACATGTCTTGCCCTCTCAGTGTACTCTCAGATGGCTCTTCCCATTCAAGTTTTGTGTCTCTAAGCTGGATACATGGCCAGAGCTTAGCCAGTATGCATTGGAGGTGCTGGCTTGATCTGCTGCCAGTGTATTATCGGAGCGCGTCTTTACTGCTGGGAGGTGGTGTAAACAGACCGTTGCATGCGACTTACCTACGATAATGTAGAAACGGCTTACTTTTCTGAAAATGAACTAGGGATGGATCTCGCCTGAATTTGCCTGTCCGGTTTCAGATTAACTAACTGGTTGGCAACGTTTTCCATTCTCCTGTTATGTTCATCTTTCTACCACCTGAGCTATACTCCCTGGCTACAACACTGCCAGTTGCTGCTCAGAAGTGTCGTGTCCACAGACCAATACACAAGCTATAGTGATAGTGGGGTTCAGTAACGCCTGCTTTCCCCTGCTGTGTGTCCGGCAAAAATTACTGCACTAGCTACACATGTTTAAAAAAACATGACATGTTAAAGTGGCTAGTGCTACACATAGATATCAGGCTACACCCTTATTTCTAAGCTGTAAACAAGTGAAACGTCAAATTTAAACCATTCAATGATTATGTTTGGTAACAAATCTTAACTAAATAATTGTGACATATTATGGCAGATATCCACATGTCTAACACAAAGCTAACACAAAAGCATACTTATGCTATAGGGTACTGATGGTGAACCTTCTCACTCATAACTTTGACAAATCCAATCACATCATGCCCTCAAATGCTGCAATGTTGGAAGTGCATAATTTGGGTTGAACTTTGACAACAGCTGCATGCGAAGGTTATCCTTCTGTGTTCTTGGCTTTTAAATAAAAGCATACAAGTAAATATAATAATACATTGTTGATTAAGGGACATGATGTACACCTGTAATATTGTGCAAACAATGGATGTAGGACTATTTCCCCTTCAACATTACTTATATTTGTGTCATTTGAAAAAATACTTTTTTAGTTAAAAATTAAAAACCCATGTTCAGTAGCTGTGAAAGGCCCGTTTGTGTACTTCTATATTGTTTGCAACCAATGTATTGTATACGGATGGAAGCGCGTCACACTAAGATTAGATTTATTTTAAATGGAATGTAGCAGAACCAATTGGAGATAAATGAAAAGGATGAGCCACTGAGACACGCTCAGCAGAGTACAAGCAGCAGTGCTTGAACAAGTAACTGGAGCGTGATCTGCACTCAAAAAAGTAAAAAACACAGACTGAAGTGAACACGAAACACAACTGTCCACAATCTGTGAAAAGCTCCTTTCTGTATTCTATAGTGTTTGCAACCAATGTATTGTAAAACGGATGGAAGGCGTCACACTAATAATTAGATTTATTTTAAATGGAATGTAGCAGAACCAATTGGAGAAAATGAAAAGGATGAGCCACTGAACACGCTCAGCAGAGTACAAGCGCAGTGCTTGACAAGTAACTGAGCGTGATCTGCACTCAAAAAAGTAAAAAAAACAGACTGAAGTGAACACTGAAACACAACTGTCCACAATCTGTGAAACTCCTTTCTGTACTTCTATAGTGTTTGCAACCAAAGTATTGTATAGGAGGAAGCGCGTCACACTAATAGATTAGATTTATTTTAAATGGAATGTAGCAGAACCAATTGGAGATAAATGAAAAGGATGACCACTGAACACGCTCAGCGAGTACAAGCAGCAGTGCTTGAACAAGTAACAGGAGCGTGATCTGCACTCAAAAAAATAAAAAACACAGACTGAAGTGAACACTGAAACACAAAATGTCCACAATCGTGAAAAGCTCCTTTCTGTACTTCTATAGTGTTTGCAACCAATGTATTGTATACGGATGGAAGCACGTCACACTAATAGATTTGATTTTTTTCTAATATAATGGAGCTGCACCAATTCCACTAAATAAAATAAAAAAAAAAAGAGTCAGTGACACGTGCAGATGCCTACAAACACGGGGATGCAGAGCAAACTGCAGCGTCCCTGCACTGTCACACACACACCTTGCACAGAGCTGTTAAAACAACACTGGCAAATGAAGCTTTACACAGCGGTTGGTTAAACTAGCCTGCCTCAAGCACAGTAGTACACAAAATCGCAATATCTAAATGTCCCTCAGAGTGAGCAGAGTACGTTCTGTCCCTTTACTGAGTTCACAG
>JARQOD010002261.1:0-80745 GCA_033576555.1 Oophaga sylvatica
CCTGTTCCTCATGCACAACCCTCCACTCCACCACCACCCACCTGTTCTGCCTTGTCTTCCCATTCTTTTGGTCTTTCCACCCCTTCACCTCTTCCTGTTCCTTCCCCACCACCATCCCGTTCGTCCCTCCACACTCTCCACACTCCCACGGTCGAAGTGTCCCGCAGCCCCTCCAGCAGTATTTCCACCCCACACTACACTGACCTGTAGTTAATGTTACCATTTTTTTCATAAATTTATTTAAAAAATAAAGTTTACTAAAAAAAATAATAAAGTTGAATAAAATATAAAGGTTATTTAAATCTGAAGAATTGGCCCACAAGGCCTACTTTAATAACAATTATATTAAAAAATATTTTTTCAATAAATTGTTCATTGGTTTAACATTGTTGTCTGTCTTTTATTTATAGGATGTTAAGTTTTAAATTTGGTATACAGGTACACCTAACTTTGGCTAAAAGGTTCATAAATGTAACCTTTTGGCAAAGTTATGTCCCGGGTTGTGTAGTATGCAAAGTGTATTTTTTTTTTTATAAAAATGTGTACACCCCAGTTTTCCCCTACTCCAGGCCCACCAAAAACATATCATGTTTTCAGTATTTCCTTTGTATTGCACAGGTGAGGCAATTATCACCTGAGCAATACAAAGGAAAGACAGAAAACTGACATGTTGGTGGACCTTGAGGACTGGAGTAGGGGAAACATAATGTACACTTTTGTAGGACAAATGGTGAAATACTTTTGTTAATACAATTTCACCTTTTGTCCTAAAAAGGGTACATTGTAGGCCATGTGTCACCAAATCCAGTCATCAAGGCCTAACAACAGGTATTGTTTGCAGTATTTGCTTTGTATTGCACAGGTGAGGCAATTATCACCTGAGCAATGCAAAGTAAAGACTAAAAACTTGACATGTTGGTGGGCCTTGAGGACTGCAGTTGGGAAACATGGCCTACAATGTACACTTTTTTGGACAAAAGGTGACAGCCATGGACACAACAGTGGCAAGAAGGTTATAGTAGAAAACACACAAGAAGGTAGACAAGTAAACTATTAAAGGTTTATTGTGGGTAAAGAAAATTATTAAAAGAAACAATACATTTATCACACTCTGTCATCCTGCCAGTCAACACTACCTTCCGGTGACACAAAGTATTGAGCAAACTGGTCCCTCATTCTAGAAACTGCAACTGTACTGCGAGTGGTAATGTTGGTGTAGTTGTGCAAAGTTGTTTCTTGATTGTGGTCCTCCAGAGAAATTGGTTCCTTGGTTAGGACAAAATTATGGAGGACCACGCACGCTTTCACTACATCATCAACAGTCTCGGTCTTCAAGTTTATTGCAGTCAAAAGGACACGCCATTTTGCTGTCATAATGCCAAAGGCACACTCCACCATCCGTCTGGCTCTTGTGAGGCGGTAGTTAAATACCCGTTTTGTATGTGTCAATTCTCTGCTGGCATACGGCTTCAATAGGTGTTGGGACAGCTGGAATGCCTCATCACCTACACAAACGAATGGCATTGGTGGGCCTGAGGTTTGAGGCAGTGGCCTAGGGGGGGAAACTGAAAACGGTTTCCATACAATTTACGTCCCATAGCAGATATTTTAAACACTTGGGAGTCATTAGACCGTCCATAAGACCCAATGTCCACCGCGATAAACTTGTAGTGCGCATCTGCAATAGCCATCAGGACGATAGAGAAATATTTCTTATAGTTAAAGAATTCAGATCCAGTTCCTTTTGGCTTTTGAATGCGGATGTGCTTTCCATCAACGGCCCCCAGGCAATTGGGGAACTGGCAGATGAGTAGAAACTGGTCCGCTATTTCAAGCCACCGCTGTGTTGTTGGCTCTGGAATAAATTCTCCAACCAAAGTATCCCACAGAGCACGACAAGTATACTTTATTATGCCGGATAGTGTTGAGATTCCAATCCGATACTGAAAATGGAGCGATGATAGAGTTTCGCCAGTTGCCAGAAATCTGAAAACAAATTAGAAAATACAAATAATTTCAGAAACGCAGCATTACATACCAGAACTCAGCTACGACTATTGGAGATACCAAAAATAATAATATCTAGGAGAAAGACTGTTTTATAACTAGATTTTGGCTACTCATATGGTTTCCTAGTTGGCCTGTGATGTTCAATTAATGATAAAATTACAAGTGCGCTCAAGCAAACAGAACCAATACATATAGCTTACCTTATAGTCACCATGAGACGCTCCGCCGGAGATATCGAGAAACCGACAGTAGGTGTCCGATTTTTTAATTTTGTCTCCAACACGCTCCAGCAAATCATCAAAGTTTTCTATATTCATCCGCAGATAGGCAAAAAACTTCTCTGGATTTTGTCGCAGCTCCATGTTCAGTGTGGAATAGACACCACGGGTTAATCTCTGTGACGTGATGGGGTGGATCCACATACGGCGGCGACTTCGCAGGCGCTGACGCCGCTGCTCCTCAAACTTTAGCTCCTTCTCCAGAACGATAAACCTCAATCGATTCATCTCCGCAGTAAAATCAACAAGATTCCTGAAGAATTGCCGATAATGGGTTCCATGTTCGCCAATCACTTGCTACTTGCTCTTCTCTCCAAACTGCACTTTCTCCTCTACAACCTGTCAAAGAAGGGATGTAGGAGCAGTGTATATATAGGATTACAGTAGCCAATCATATTTGGAACCCCAAAAAGGGCCCCAAAATGGGCGTGCTTAAAAGCCGGATCCGGCGCAATACGGCGTCAACGTATGCCAACCGGATACACCGGATGAGACGTATGCGGTTTTTTTGCCGCATTCGTGAACCGGATGCGGCGAAAAACAAGATGCGGCACATCCGGTGTTCAGAGAAAATACCGCATGCGGCGCTGCGGCTAAATGCCGGGGGCGCCGTTTAGGCGCCCGCCGGATGTGTGAAAGAGGCCTAATGCTGCAGCCTCACAGTAAACCCCCAAATGAATGAGTTCCTCTCCTGGCTGACAGGAGAGGAAGTGGAAAGCTTAATTGATTGCTTTCCACTTTCACTTCAGGTCAGCCAGGGACACAATCAGTGACGTCAGAGGGAACTGGTTAACAAAAATAGGGGTTCCCTTTGAAAAAAAAATGGCGTGGGGTCCCCCCTATTTTTGTTAACCAGCCAGATGAAGCAGACCGCTGAGGCCTGGATTTTCAGGCTGTTAAGGAGCCAAGATCCATGGACCTTGCCAGCCTGATAATACCAGGCCACAGCAGTCTGCATATCTTGGCTGATTAACAAAAATAGGGGATCCCCTCGAAAAAAATTGGCGTGGGGTCCCCCCTATTTTTGTTAACCAGCCAGATGAAGCAGACCGCTGAGGCCTGGTTTTTCAGGCTGGTAAGGATCCAATATCCATGGACCTTGCAAGCCTGATAATACCAGGCCACAGCAGTCTGCTTAGCTTGGCTGGTTAACAAAAATAGGGGATCCCCTCGAAAAAAAAACGGCGTAGGGGTCCCCTTATTTTTGTTAACCAGCCAAGTAAAATGCAGACTGCTGCGGCCTGGTATTAAAAGACTGTCAAGGCCCATGGATTTTGGCCCTCAACAGCCTGATAATACCAGGCTACAGCAGCCCCACATTTGGCGCATCAAAAGATGTGCCAATTGTGGCACTTTACCCGGCTCTTCCCACTTGCCCTGTAGCGGTGGCAAGCGGGGTAATAAGGGGTTAATGTCACCGTTGATTTCACGGTGACAATAAGCCCGGTTAATAATGGAGAGGCGTCAATAAGACACCGATCCATTATTAATCCCAAAGTTATTAAATGCATAAAAAAAAGACAAAGCAAGAAAGAAGTATTTTAATGAAATAAAAGAGACAACACAGTTTTCATTTCTTTTATTGTACTCTCATTCCTGCGACGCCATCGATCTCCTGTAAAAAAAGAAAAAAAACAAACCAACAGTATACCACCTGTCCGACGCAGTCCATAGTAACGACAGTCCCACGACGATCCAGCTCTGCTACATCGCAATGACAGGCAGAGCCTGTCATCGCGACGCAGCACAGCTGATTACCTGCTTCCCCGGCGGTGACGTCATCGGACTGACTGCTTTACGGCCGGGATTACCCAGCAGTCACTGCAGTTATCGCGAGAAACTGCATGTGACCGCCGGGGAGAAGAGGATGGCGGCCATTAAGCAGTCCGGGATGTGACCGCCGGAGATCTTCTGCCAGGTAAGTGCCGCTGACTCCTGACAGACCCGACCGACGGACACTGACAGTGACAGACCCGACCGACGGACACTGACAGTGACAGTGACAAATCCGATTCCGGTATTCGATAAGACGAAAATATCGAAACGAATTATCGAAAGGCCGATAGAGCTAATATCGGCCGATAGCCAATATTTGCATTATCGTATCGCTCAACACTAGTGGCTATACATAGTTTGTCCCTCTTTCTCTTTGGATTTGTATTGTATTTGCAGTGTAGTTGTAACGAATGGAAGCGGAGGCAGAGATGGTGAAGTTCACATTCGTTTTTATTTTTTAATGTGGAACCTCGAGACCGCGGTCCGGGGGGCTCCGAAGGGGGCGTAACTAGTGAGCCCCGGGTACCCGTAGTAAGGCCCCTCGAACAGGACCAGAATGGAATACCCGGAGGACACAGGTGCTACCTCCAGTTAGACCCCGGACATGTGGCAGCTGTCCCAGAGGGACCAAAAGGATAACAGGTATATACAGAGTCCGTGGAGGGTTCTTGACGGAGAAGGGTAAGGTCCTGGTCCAGAATGGATGGTGGCAGGCTGGCTTCAGTGACCTTGTCACGGTCCACGGGTACGGATGGCTGATGGCGGAACGGGATGACACTTGCGCCAGTAATAGCCGAGATTGTCCAGGTTAGCCAGATACGGGTTAGCAATGATCTGAGGAGACAAACAGTATAAGCGAAGCACAGAGACTGCAGACGCAGCGCAGACAGATCAGGAACAGAACCGGATGTAGCAATGATAGAACACGTTGCTCCGGCACTCCCCTTATGGTGGAGTGACCAGATATAGTACTGAGTGCGCTGCCATTGGTTAATTAGCTATTTCAAAAAATGCACGCTGCCCCTTTAAGAGAGACGGTGGGCGCGGCCTCGCGTCCTAAGCAATCTATCTGGAGGCCTGCTAGCAGCGTGCCAGGAAGTGGAGGAGGACACAGGACGCTGAGGAGCAGATGGGACAGGAGACCTCAGCCTGCGCGCAGACTGCTGCAGAGGGACAGCTAGAGGAACAGGTGAGTGACCAGGACGGAGTGCAGAGCCAGCGCGGGGACTGAGTGTAACAGTATCCCCCTCTTTACCCCCCCTCTTTTTCAAGCCTGCGTGAAATCTTTTAAGAAGAAGAGGAGCTTGGATGTTCTCTTTAGGTTCCCAAGACCTCTCCTCAGGACCAAAACCCCTCCAGTCCACCAGGTAATAGATCCTACCTCTTACTCTCTTAGAGGCCAAGATATGTTTTACCTCAAAAACATCATCCTCAGAAACCGGATCAGGAGTGGTACCCGGGTCCTTAAAGAAGGAGCTCAACACTACTGGTTTGAGGAGGGAAACATGAAAGGAGTTAGGTACTCTTAGAGAATTAGGCAATTTCAGTTTATAAGAGACCGGGTTGATTTGTCTCAAGACTTCAAAGGGACCAATGAAACGGGGACCCAATTTGTACGATGGTAACTTCAGACGGATGTACTTGGAGGAGAGCCATACCTTGTCTCCTGGACGAAAGATGGGAGCCTCCAAACGTCTTTTGTCCGCATGCGTTTTCATACGTTGAGAGGCTTTCTCCAAAGCCGACCTGGTCTCTCTCCAAATGTTCGAGAAATTCTTAGACAAGGTATTGACTGCTGGAACATCAGACAATCCCGAGACAGGAAGAGGAATTCCGGGTTGGAGTCCAAACACAATCTGAAAGGGAGACTTTCCAGAAGATTCACTTACTTGGTTGTTGTAGGAGAATTCCGCCCAGGGCAGTAATTCTACCCAGTCATTATGATGAGCGTTGATGAAGTGACGCAGGTATCCAGCCAGGATTTGATTGATCCTCTCCACTTGCCCATTAGACTGGGGATGGTATGCAGAAGAAAAATCTAGTTCAATTTTTACCATTTTACAGAGTCCTCTCCAGAACTTAGAGGTGAACTGGACGCCCCTGTCGGACACGATGTGGAGAGGAAATCCATGTAAACGGAAGATGTGCTGAATGAAGTGGCGCCAGTTCTGGAGCAGACGGGAGGCCAGATAGCGGAACCAAGTGGGCCATTTTAGAGAAGCGGTCCACCACAACCCATACCACTGAGCAGCCAGAAGAAATGGGAAGATCCGTGATGAAATCCATCGCGATGTGCTGCCAGGGAGCGGACGGAATCGGAAGAGGCAGAAGCCTGCCGGCTGGTAGATGTTTAACAGTTTTGTTACGGGCACATGAAGGACAGGCTGCGACGAACTCCTGGATATCCTTGCCCATGGTAGGCCACCAGTAATAACGGGAGATGAGTTGCGTCTTTTTCTGACCAGCATGGCCAGCCAACTTAGAAGAATGACCCCAGCGCAGAACACGACTACGATCAGAAGCGGACACGAGAGTCTTCCCAGGAGGAAGCCGGGCCAGATCAGTGGAGGCAACAGAGACTAACTTAGAAGGTTCAATAATGTGCTGAGGTTCTTCCTCCAGTTCAGGAGGCAAGAAGTCTCTAGAGAGTGCATCTGCCTTGATGTTCTTGTCAGCTGGACGGAAATGAAGTACAAAATTGAAACGGGCAAAAAATAATGCCCAACGGGCCTGACGGGGATTCAGTCTTAAAGCAGATTGGAGATAGGCAAGGTTTTTATGGTCGGTGAATATGATTACCTGGTGATGAGCTCCCTCAAGAAGATGTCTCCATTCTTGCAGAGCCAATTTGATGGCCAACAGTTCGCGATCACCGACAGAGTAGTTCCTTTCTGCAGGAGAAAAAACCTTGGAGAAAAAAACACACGAGATCATCCGCCCGGTAGACGACTTCTGGGTCAGAACTGCTCCTGCACCTATGGAAGAAGCGTCAACCTCAAGAAAAAATTGCTCATTTGAATTAGGACGATGGAGAACAGGTGCGGAAGCGAAGGCTTTTTTGAGAGAAACAAAGGCCTCTTCTGCCTCGGAAGACCATTCCTTAGAGTTTACACCTTTCCGGGTTAAGGCTGTGATTGGAGCCACTCGGGTGGAAAAGTGTGGAATGAATTGCCGGTAGTAATTGGCGAACCCTAGGAACCTTTGTATGGCTTTTAGCCCAGACGGACGAGGCCAGTTGAGAACTGCAGACAACTTCTCCGGATCCATCTTTAATCCTGTGGAAGATACAATGTACCCAAGGAAAGGCAAGGAAGACTGCTCAAAGAGGCATTTCTCATATTTGGCATATAGCCTGTTCTCTCTCAGTCTTTGTAAGACCAGGCGTACTTGCCTCCGTGTGACGTCAAGTCAGCAAAGAAAATCAAAATATCGTCCAGGTAGACCACGACACAAGTATAGAGCAAGTCCCTGAAAATGTCATTAACAAATTCCTGAAAGACCGCAGGTGCATTGCTTAGGCCAAATGGCATTACCAGGTATTCATAGTGGCCGTCACGGGTGTTGAAGGCTGTTTTCCATTCGTCTCCCTCTCTGACTCGGATCAGGTTGTAGGCCCCTCTGAGATCCAATTTGGTGAAGATCTTGGCCCCTCGGAGACGATCAAACAGCTCTGAAATAAGAGGTAATGGATACCTGTTTTTTACCGTGATCTGATTTAGACCCCGATAGTCGATACAGGGCCGCAAGGATCCATCCTTCTTCTTCACAAAGAAGAATCCAGCTCCTGCCGGTGACGATGACTTTCGGATAAATCCTCTAGCCAGATTCTCTTTAATGTAGTCCGACATAGCCTGAGTCTCTGCCTGTGAAAGGGGATAAACTCTCCCGCGAGGAGGAGATACTCCAGGAAGAAGCTCTATCTGACAGTCATACGACCTGTGTGGAGGTAGTCTCTCAGCCTCCTTTTTCCCAAAGACGTCAGAGAAGGACCAATAGGCGGAAGGCAACCCTGGCAGGGTATCAGGCTGGACTGGAAGCGAAACAGGTTGAATCCGGGTTAAGCAACGATTCATGCAGGTATCTCCCCAACGCAGAACTTCTCCAGTTTTCCAATTAAGGACTGGTTCATGCATCTGGAGCCAAGGTAAACCTAAAAGCATGGGATGGGACAAACCGGGATATACATAAAATCGCATTCGTTCAGCATGCATTAGACGTACCCGGAGTTCCACCAACTCGGTTTGAAACTGGACGGGCTCGGTCAGCGGTTTGCCATCCACGGCGGACACCTGTAACGGATCAGGAAGACGCTGGACTGGTAAGCGGTAATGATCCACAACCGCCTGCTGGATGAAGTTCCCTGCAGCTCCAGAATCCAGTAAACAATGTTCGGAGAATTTTATTGCTCCATAGGACACAGAGACTGAGATGTGTAAAGAGGGAGAGGACTGTTCTCTACCTAGGTTGGCCCCTCCTACTGGACCTAGGCACTGGAGTTTCCCGACTTTTTAGGACAGAAATGGATCAAATGTTCAGAACTACCGCAGTAGTAACAACTTCCCTCCTTGCGACGTGCCTCCCGGCGGCGGGTGGCCAAACTTACATGGTCTACCTCCATGGCCTCGGAGGAGGAAGGCGAGGTACCTGTTTTGTACAAACTAGAGTCCAGTGATAGGACCTTTTGTCCCGCTTGATCTCCATGGAACGCTCCTGAAAACGCAGGTCAATTCGGGTGACCAAGGATATTAGCTCTTCCAAGAGGGTAGGTCTGTCCCGTCCCGCCAGCTCATCCTTGATTCTTCCGAATAGGTCTTCCCAGAAGTTAGCAACCAGGGCCTCATTGTTCCACGATAATTCAGACGAGAGGGTGCGGAATTTGACAGCATACTGAGCTACCGTGAGAGTACCTTGGCGCAGGCGGAGCAAAGCTGAGGCAGTCGAAGTGGTGCGACCAGGTTCATCGAAAGTCCTGCGAAAAGCCTCTAGGAAAGATTGAAGATCATTAACCAGCGGATCCCCTCTCTCCCATAGCGGGTTTAGCCAGGCGAGGTCCTCTCCTCCCAGGTGTGACATGATGAAGCCCACCTTGGCTCGGTCAGAAGCAAACATATGCCCCAAGATTTCGAAGTGTAGAGTGCACTGATTGAGAAAACCCCGACACTGAGTAGGATCACCCTGGAAACGGGTAGGAGCCGCCAGGCGGGGACCTTGACTTGCCATGGGAACTGGTACCTGAGTATTGATAGAAGAGTCAGGTGCAGACGAGGACCCCAAGGAATCCATGCGGGTAGACAAGCTGCGTAGATAAGTCGTGATGAGTCGCACGCACCAAGTGGTGTGGGTACCAGGGTTATGGGGTACTCGGCACCGAGCCCATGGAAGTCTATGGGAGATGTCACTGGCAGCAGAGCTCGGTCCGTGGCCCTGGGCGCTCATACAATGGGGGATATTTACAGGGGATTATAAAGATAGTTCGTGACGCCACCTGTGGTTTCTGATCTGATTGACCAGCGCTGCAGGGTAGATCTCTGACGGGATGTTATGGCAGCTAGGTGTTAAGTCCCCCACAGGTGGGACTGGTCCCTCAAAGTCTATGGTGATGCAGGGTGCGGATAAGAAGTCAGTCACACACAATGCAGTCTCTTTCCATACCTTTACTTGTAGATGTTGTTGCAGGTATGTCCCGGGAAGCTGGTCAGGTTGGAGAATGCACATTCGGGATATTGCTGAGCAGGTTTAAGGCCTCCTTTCTCCTTAATGTGTATGTGAGTACAAACTTGCATGAAGTCAAGTTAACTCTTTCAATAGCAACTACTCCCGGCCGACATAGTGGTAGAGCCTTTTCTGTGGTAGAACTAAGTCTATTTCTGCAGCGTCCCGCTAGACTCCTGTTCTCCTGGCTCCAGTTACGTATCGACACATTGGGCTGCCTCCTGTGACCTGAAGTCCAGCTAGGCCTCCGGTGTTTCTTATTACTAGGCGTGAAGCACTAACAACGCTTCGGACCCCGGTGTCCGGTTTACTAAGTGAAGGTGATCTGTCACCTGAATCACTTACTTCTCTCTTTCTCCACTTGCCTTTCGCCCTGCTCTCGCCCTTAACATAAGCACGAGTAGCAATGGTGTAAATGTCAGCTTTCCTTCCAGCGCTCGCTGACCTGTCCTCAGTTAACTCGATGTTGTGACTGCTGTGATTCCTTTCCTTCTTTCCTTCTTAGACCCCACTTCGAGTGGCTATCAGGAACTTCTGTCAACTGATTTCAATGCACGCTCTAAGAGTCGCCTTCCACGTCCTTAAGGAACACAGGCAGCTTGTGCTGAGGTAACAGGTTTAGGAGTAGCTCTGACTAGGCTAGGATGATTCATCTCCACCCGCACTAGCCTCCACCTCAATACATGGTGAGCTACAGGAGCTCCCCCAGATCTCAGTCTTATCTCCTCCCAAGACTAGAATGACTAATCTGACTCTAGATGGATGGGATGACTCACTCCTGAGCCACCCTGGCTTGACTGAACTCTCCTCTCCTTCCGTCTGTCTCTGACTGAAACAGAAACTAAACTGAACTTCTCTGTCCAAAGACAGGAACTTGAATGACTCACCATTGCTATGTCACACTACTAAATAGTCTAAAATGCCTCTAGTGGCAGTGTTGAGAAGTGTGTGATGTGAATGAATATCAGGCTTCACAATACCTTTCTTGTGCATTTTCCAGGAGACATGTGTGCCTTGCGCAGCTGGGCCACACATCGATCTTGTCCTGTTAAACTCCCAAACGGGTCACCTCCTGGCACAGATCTGTGGTCGGAGATCTCTGGGATCCAGCGGGTTCCATGGCCGGAGCAATCTGTAACGAATGGAAGCGGAGGCAGAGATGGTGAAGTTCACATTCGTTTTTATTTTTTAATGTGGAACCTCGAGACCGCGGTCCGGGGGGCTCCGAAGGGGGCGTAACTAGTGAGCCCCGGGTACCCGTAGTAAGGCCCCTCGAACAGGACCAGAATGGAATACCCGGAGGATACAGGTGCTACCTCCAGTTAGACCCCGGACACGTGGCAGCTGTCCCAGAGGGACCAAAAGGATAACAGGTATATACAGAGTCCGTGGAGGGTTCTTGACGGAGAAGGGTAAGGTCCTGGTCCAGAATGGATGGTGGCAGGCTGGCTTCAGTGACCTTGTCACGGTCCACGGGTACGGATGGCTGATGGCGGAACGGGATGACACTTGCACCAGTAATAGCCGAGATTGTCCAGGTTAGCCAGATACGGGTTAGCAATGATCTGAGGAGACAAACAGTATAAGCGAAGCACAGAGACTGCAGACGCAGCGCAGACAGATCAGGAACAGAACCGGATGTAGCAATGATAGAACACAGTAGTATAGGAACTGGACAACTCATCAAACTCAAATCTGACAGGTCGACACGCCCCCTATCATTTAATCCGTCTCCCTGTCAGATTGATCCAGGTCGTCATGCCCCTGACTGAACTTTGCTCAGGCTGAGAAATCTGAGCTGCTGGATTTGTGAATTTCAATCAAAGTGATTTATTTGTCTCTATTGATATTTTATCCACTGGATTAGATTAGTCTGTGGAGTATTAGGGTGAGTTTCCACGGTCAGGAAACGCTGCGTGTTTGGCGCTGTGCGCTGGCGCAGCGCCAAACACGCAGCGTCCAGATGTTACAGCATAGTGGAGGGGATTTCAAGGAATCCCGTCTCCACCATGCGTAACAATACGCAGGTGGCAAACCTGCGTAAACGGACATGCGGCGCATCTTTTCAGACCGCAGCATGTCCTCGCGTATTGCGGCGACGGTGCGTCGCCGCAACATAATTAACACAGGGCTATGTAGCCCTGCGCTCTTTCCGGAGGTGTTCCGGAGGTGTCCTGAACACCTCCGGAAAGATCGCGCGTCAGAAAGGGGGCGGGGCTTAGACGGAGCGGAATTTCCGCTCCGTCCAAAGCGCTATGGTTCCGGACCGTGGAACCATAGCCTAAGTGTAACTTTTAAGGACCCAGTAAATGTATAAGGAGTTCTAGTTAAATAATAAGGATTTTTAGTGAATTAAAGAGTGAATCTTGATCTTTTTTGTGGAGAGAAACTTTTAAGGAGTCAGTAAATGTCTGTATTAGAATCCATCAGTAAATGTATGTAAAGCTCATTTCTAGCAGGCTTGTATAAATGTCCCCCAGTAAATGTGTAAAAGTTTGGAACTGATATGCCTGTATGTAAAGGTGATTTCTAACACTCTCTGTTAGAGATGGCTAACTTATTACTAAGCTGTGTATCTAAGGCTTGGGTTGTATTGAGAGGAGCATATTTTTCTATTTACTAACTAACATTGTACATAGATATACATCTTTACTGGCACATAGAAATGTAGTACAACAGTGTTGACATGAATTGTCAGAATGAGTGAAGGTCGATGCTACGGTAATTCAGGCAAACAGTAAATAGTATTGCATTGTGTATAGTCAGTGGGATCTTTTAAAACCAACACATTTATGTGTGTTCTTCTTGAAGTTACAGCTCAAAGACATTTCAATCATTGACTTAATTGTGACATGCTAGACTGAAATTGAAATAAATTCAAAAAGGAAGCTTTTGCAGTATAAAATACAAATTTTATTAAGGTCTAAAATACATTATCATGGATAAAAATCCAAAAAGAGTAGGATATACAGCATGCAGAAAAAATAACCAAAGTGTTGACATGAAGTTACAGCTCAAAGACATATACATTATCATGAATAAAAATCCAAAAGAGTGGGATATACAGCATGCAGAAAAATAGCCAAATGCAGACAGGTATGAACTACATTCAAATCAATATATAATAGTGCACATCTCCATATCTTATATGTTATAACGATAATAGCAGTCTATGTAACTCACAATATCCCCCAATAGGCAGACATATATGCACTATATATAGGATTATAAGTATCTCAATGAAGCATGTATATCAATAAAGTAACTTCCCCATCACAGATGCTAATATAATGATGTTAGCATGCAAGTGCAGGGCTCACAATACATACTGTGTGTGCATATGAAGTCAATTAGCACATCCATATGAGGAGCTATATTAAAAAGCAGTTGTGTATAGTTGGCCAATCAAATATTAGTTATGCGTTAGCTATCAGGGTCAACCATAGCAGCTCTCATGATGCTAGCTAATCACAGATGCTAATATAATGATGTTAGCATGCAAGTGCAGGGCTCACAATACATACTGTGCGTGCATATGAAGTCAATTAGCACATCCATATGAGGAGCTATATTAAAAAAGCAGTTGTGTATAGTTGGCCAATCAAATATTAGTTATGCGTTCACTACCACTGTCAACCATAGCAGCTCTCATGATGCTAGCTATTCTGATCAGCTTATCATATCAACCATGAAGCCTCTTTTAACCCCTTCACAATAATGTACAGAGGGGTTTTTATGTTTTAATACTGATAGACATATTGTGAACGGACATATAGGGTCCATGTGAGATACCATATTTTTCAAATATTAGTTAAGCGTATATTTCAACATTTTGCTCCTTCACAGATTTATTTTACATTATTTTTTTATTTTGCTTAAGGATCGTGTACAGAGGAGTTTTTATGTTTTAATACTGATAGACATATTGTGAACGGACATATAGGGTCCATGTGAGACATGTCTGGACAAGTCCGGGCATGTCTGGGCATGCCTGGACATGTCCTGGTCACGGGACAGCCGTGGAAAAAACAATACTGAAATTCAAAAACTATGTGCTGGACGTTAACACGCGCACAGTCATCTAGAAAATATTGAGCGAGTTGCTTCACAAACCCTCTCAAGGCATGTTGAATGTTAACGTTCCCGCTATGAGCTACACACATGACCAGCTGTATAGCCTGGGATGCGTAGCGTTCTTGCAGCGCAAGCCTATTTTTAAAGACGCTAAGACCATCAGATATAAAAGACAGGCATGTTGAGACGTGTCCCGGCCTATTTTGGTACATACCACCTCCTATGCAGCGATATTGAGTACCGTTCAACAAAAAAATCAGGTACAAACTTTTAACATACCTGTGTTTCAGCCCCTCATACCATGCCAGAAGCACTCTGTGCCATGTACTCTAACTCATAATATTCGATTTTGATCAGCATTCAACAAAAAATTGGGTGCTAACTTTTTACCATACCTGTGTTTCTATAACGAATACACGGACCCCTACAGCGCAGCCCAATAGTGTAGTTTAATGTAGGGGCAAACAGATTATCGCTGGTGCTTGGAAAATACCACATTTCATAGATGGTGCTGATCCGCTGAATCATTTTTAAACATTTCACGCCACTCATGCACCCACAGCACACTTATGCTGTACCAGCACCGCTGCAGCTAGCACTTTTTAGCTAAAAAAGACCCTTATTTGCATCATTTTCATTATAGTACGACTGGTACATACCCACTCCTATGCAACGATACTGAGTAGCGTTCAACAAAAATCAGGTACAAACTTTTTAACATACCTGTGTTTCGGGCGCTCATGCCATACCAGAAGCACTCTGTGCCATGTACCATAGCCCATAATAATCGATCTTGATCAGTATTCAACAAAAAATTGGGTGCAAACTTTTTTTTAGCATAGCTGTGTTTCTGACTCCCATGTCGTACCAGAAAGACCTATTTTGGCACAGGCCTACACCTATGCAGCGGTTTTGACCACTACTCAACAAAAATGGCTACAAACTTTTTAACATATCTGTGTTTCGGACTATCATGTCATAGCAGAAGCACCCTGTGCCATGTACTCTAGACCATAATATTCGTTTTTGATCACGATTCAACAAAAAATTGAGGCATGTTGAGACGTGTCCCGGCCTATTTTGGCACATGACAAATGTTTCTGACTCTCATGTCATACCAGAAGAACCCTGTGCCATGTACTCTAGACCATAATATTCCACATCGGGTATGGGAACTACATAGCTTTGTTTTCTCAGGTATTTAAAAAAGTGTGGAAAACTGAAAATCCTGCGACCTTTGGTAATTTAGTGAGAACCATATAGACAAATCGGGTATCGTCACACACGAGACCACGACACCTCGGGCTATCACATTTACCATTAGTTTTCAAAAATCAGCTCCTTAACAATAAAGTAAGAATCGTAGTGTCCTGCATTGTGGTCTATAAATGTATAGTTTGAAAATTTACCGTTGCTAAAGAACAGTAAAAAGTCGTGCGTACAACTATCAACCCCAAAACTCTCACCACTATCACAAACACTATTGCCTACAGAGGCGGCCAGCGAGAATTTCCGTATGTGTGTATCAAGATGCTCCTGCTATGACCGAATGTTTGCTCGTGGATGCTGGCATTTCCAGTGACATCATAGTTGTGTAAATGCGCAGGGGCACGTGTATCGATCCCCTAGGGTGTAATGCATGATCATTTTAATTATTTTTCAATTCATAACCACACGTTCTCAAGCAGACAGGTTTATTTCACAGAAGTTGACTGTACAGTTGCATAATCTTTGTTTAAAATCATACATTTGCATAATTTTGTTTAAAATCGCACAGCTCTGCAATAATGTCGGGTGTTGGACATGCACTTATCAGTCTTTCATACGTGTCGCAGAAAGATTTTAGTCTGTTCTGCGAGAGTTTATTATGCACGTACTGTGCAGACATGTCAAGAAACATTTTGGCGTGTTCAGCAGTCCATACGGGTGTTGGTGTGTAAGGTGATCGACCATCATCCTTCTGCTTCTTACTTACACGACGGCGCGATACCGCGCGTTTCTTTGACGGTAATGCATCGGCTGAATTGGCAGCTGCTGCTTCCGCGTTGCTATTTGCAGATTCTGTAGCTTGACACAGACGTATATTCTTAAGCCGACTACTCTCAGCATTCCCGGGGTGCTCGGTTGGCGCGTCGCTTTCTTCACGATCTGCGACACACCCGTGTGAAAGGGGCTCCGTTCTCACCTCCGTTCTGTTCTCAAATCCATAATTGCGCTGCTGCAAAACTCGCGAATGACGATCCTCCGTAACTAAAGAAAAGATACGTGGTGTAGTTAACCGCTAAGTGGGGGAGATATAGGAAGAGCTACATGAGCCACTTTACTCTGATTCAACGCGATATTTGTAAAGCTACTAGCACCGATTATCTGTGAAACCGATGCATGATTGTTTGTATAAGTACACTATAGAGCGGCCTAGACATATATACTTACAAGTATGCCCCGGATGCTGGTCTACAGAGAATGCTGAATTAACAGACATCTCGCTGCTCGGACGCTGCCGTATGGGGCTGTTTTCTCCCTCAAACTGCAACCTCACGGGCAATACTTTAGCAGCTGTAAATAAAATATAGCATACATGAATGCGCACAACACATTCACAAAGCTAACTTGACACACGTAAATAAAATATATCTACTAGTTACCGCAGAAATTTTTATCTGCGTGTATAAGTACACTATAGAGATGCGTAGACATATATGCTTACAAGTATGAGACGTGTAGTGTAGTTCAGAGATTGGTGAATTAAACGGTGTGGAGGTGCTCGGGCGTTTTCGTATGGGTGTGTTTTCTTTTTCAAGCTGCAGCCTCCTGCTCGTTAGTTTAACATCTGTAAATAAAATATAACTATTACTCGCCACAGAAATGATATCTACGCGGGCCACACGCACAAAGCTAATACAGGGTAATGATGGTTGGGGGTTCTGTCGTGAAATATTACTTCTACAATATTGCATCAACGCGGTTAGCCGCCATGATCCCTCTGTAAAACATGAATGGGATGTTTTTTCTGCCCCTAGCATGGGGGCAGTGACAGAGGGCGTGTTCTCTCTGCTAGCCCTAATAAATACGGGTAGCTCACAAGCAATACAGTTCGCACTTGTTCACAACTCACAGACCACAACTCCGATCTGAACAGGACTAGAGTGAGTATTTTTACGGATTTCGTTTCAATTATATTTAAGTTTGTGTAGTATTTGTATTAACAGGTTAGCCGTGTTTTTATACTTGATCTTTATTTGCTTTAATTCAATAGCGGACCCTTTTTTATTCAAGATGGAGGCCAGATATTCTCGCGGTCAATATACTGCTATGCTTTCACCAGAACAATCGGGTAAGTTTTACACAGTATATAGGGTACTCCGCAATGTCTCGGGATGTCTGAGTCTGCGCTTTGTATATATAAGTGATATATTTCATTCTTTCTTATTTAAGAAGTGGGAGTCCATTCAGACTACTCCTACGAGAACCGGTTCATTACGCAGAACCTGTTAGAGGAAGGCAACTCTACTAGCGGACGACGAGCCTCAAGCTCTCACCAGTCTGTCACAGGCAAGAAACCTATAGCTATTCATATGTTTTAAACCTATGTATCTAGACGTGTAAACGTGGTAGCTGTAAATTTATAACGCCTACTATTAATATTAATAATTAATATAGACTGCCGCTAAAATCCATACAGTTAATTTTATTTTAGTTGACTGGGTCGTTAGCTAGACATGTTTTAATAATATAAACATTTTCTCATACAGATACAGCTGTAGCGGACTGGGCGGTTGGAAACCCTGTGGCGACTGAGCCGCTCGAGCATCGCGATTCCGATGTTGAGATCGTGGAGGATCCCCAGGATTCAGATGTCGAGTTCGTCGAACTGGACTATAATCCTCCCAACGCTCCTAAAAGATGGGGTGATTCGCTAAGCACACGGCTCTGGAATAGAAAAGGTAGCGGGTCCTTGAAACCCGGGTGATATGTGTGTTTGTATCCTCTGTACCCTGTGACCCCACCGATAACTAGTGGATATATTTTATTTACGCGCGTTACGATAGCTTTGCGAATTTAGCTTTGTGCGTGTGGCCCGCGTAGATATCATTTCTGTGGCGAGTAATAGTTATATTTTATTTACAGATGTTAAACTAACGAGCAGGAGGCTGCAGCTTGAAAAAGAAAACACACCCATACGAAAACGCCCGAGCACCTCCATACCGTTTAATTCACCAATCTCTGAACTACACTACACG
The DNA here is from genome assembly GCA_033576555.1 of Oophaga sylvatica. Taxonomy (NCBI): domain Eukaryota; kingdom Metazoa; phylum Chordata; class Amphibia; order Anura; family Dendrobatidae; genus Oophaga; species Oophaga sylvatica. Next base: position 18,092 of record JARQOD010002261.1, read on the forward strand.
TCTCATACTTGTAAGCATATATGTCTACGCATCTCTATAGTGTACTTATACACGCAGATAAAAATTTCTGCGGTAACTAGTAGATATATTTTATTTACGTGTGTCAAGTTAGCTTTGTGAATGTGTTGTGCGCATTCATGTATGCTATATTTTATTTACAGCTGCTAAAGTATCGCCCGTGAGGTTGCAGTTTGAGGGAGAAAACAGCCCCATACGGCGGCGCCCCAGCAGCGAGATGTCTGTTAATTCAGCATTCTCTGTAGACCAGCACCCGGGGCATACTTGTAAGTATATATGTCTAGGCCGCTCTATAGTGTACTTATACAAACAATCATGCATCGGTTTCACAGATAATCGGTGCTGATAGCTTTACAAATGTCGCGTTGAATCAGAGTAAAGTGGGGCATGTAGCTCTTCCTATATCTCCCCCACTTAGCGGTTAACTACACCACGTATCTTTTCTTTAGTTACGGAGGATCGTCATTCGCGAGTTTTGCAGCAGCGCAATTATGGATTTGAGAACAGAACGGAGGTGAGAACGGAGCCTCTTTCACACGGGTGTGTCGCAGATCGTGAAGAAAACGACGCGCCAACCGAGCACCCCGGGAATGCTGAGAGTAGTCGGCTTAAGAATATACGTCTGTGTCAAGCTACAGAATCTGCAAATAGCAACGCGGAAGCAGCAGCTGCCAATTCAGCCGATGCATTACTGTCAAAGAAACGCGCGGTATCGCGCCGGCGTGTAAGTAAGAAGCAGAAGGATGATGGTCGATCGCCTTACACACCAACACCCGTATGGACTGGTGAACACACCAAAATGTTTCTTGACATGTCTGCACAGTACGTGCATAATAAACTCTCGCAGAACAGACTAAAATCTTTCTGCGACACGTATGAAAGACTGATAAGTGCGTGTCCAACACCCGACATTATCGCAGAACTGTGTGATTTTAAACAAAATTATGCAAATGTATGATTTTAAACAAAAATTATGCAACTGTACAGTCAACTTCTGTGAAATAAACCTGTCTGCCTGAGAACGTGTGGTTATGAATTGAAAAATAATTAAAATGATCACGCATTACACCCTAGGGGATCGATACACGTGCCCCTGCGCATTTACACAACTATGATGTCACTGGAAATGCCAGCATCCACGAGCAAACATTCGGTCATAGCAGGGAGCATCTTGATACACACATACGGAAATTCTCGCTGAGCGCCTCTGTAGGCAATAGTGTTTGTGATAGTGGTGAGAGTTTTGGGGTTGATAGTTGTACGCACGACTTTTTACTGTTCTTTAGCAACGGTAAATTTTCAAACTATACATTTATAGACCACAATGCAGGACACTACGATTCTTACTTTATTGTTAAGGAGCTGATTTTTGAAAACTAATGGTAAATGTGATAGCCCGAGGTGTTCGTGGTCTCGTGTGTGACGATACCCGATTTGTCTATATGGTTCTCACTAAATTACCACAGGTCACGGGATTTTCAGTTTTCCACACTTTTTTAAATACCTGAGAAAACAAAGCTATGTAGTTCCCATACCCGATGTGGAATATTATGGTCTAGAGTACATGGCACAGGGTGCTTCTGGTATGACATGAGAGTCAGAAACATTTGTCATGTGCCAAAATAGGCCGGGACACGTCTCAACATGCCGCAATTTTTTGTTGAATGGTGATCAAAAACGAATATTATGGTCTAGAGTACATGGCATAGGGTGCTTCTGCTATGACATGATAGTCCGAAACACAGATATGTTAAAAAGTTTGTAGCCATTTTTGTTGAGTAGTGGTCAAAACCGCTGCATAGGTGTAGGCCTGTGCCAAAATAGGTCTTTCTGGTACGACATGGGAGTCAGAAACACAGCTATGCTAAAAAAAGTTTGCACCCAATTTTTTGTTGAATACTGATCAAGATCGATTATTATGGGCTATGGTACATGGCACAGAGTGCTTCTGGTATGGCATGAGCGTCCGAAACACAGGTATGTTAAAAAGTTTGTACCTGATTTTTCTTGAACGCTACTCAGTATCGTTGCATAGGAGTGGGTATGTACCAGTCGTACTATAATGAAAATGATGCAAATAAGGGTCTTTTTTAGCTAAAAAGCGCTAGCTGCAGCGGTGCTGGTACAGCATAAGTGTGCTGTGGGTGCATGAGTGGCGTGAAATGTTTAAAAATGATTCAGCGGATCAGCACCATCTATGAAATGTGGTATTTTCCAAGCACCAGCGATAATCTGTTTGCCACCTACATTAAACTACACTATAGGGATGCGCTGTAGGGGTCCGTGTATTCGTTATAGAAACACAGGTATGGTAAAAAGTTAGCAACCACTTTTTAAATACCTGAGAAAACAAAGCTATGTAGTTCCCATACCCGATGTGAAATATTATGGTCTAGAGTACATGGCACAGGGTGCTTCTGGTATGACATGAGAGTCAGAAACATTTGTCATGTGCCAAAATAGGCCGGGACACGTCTCAACATGCCTCAATTTTTTGTTGAATCGTGATCAAAAACGAATATTATGGTCTAGAGTACATGGCACAGGGTGCTTCTGCTATGACCTGATTGTCATGTGCCAAAATAGGCCGGGACACGTCTCAACATGCCTCAATTTTTTGTTGAATCGTGATCAAAAACGAATATTATGGTCTAGAGTACATGGCATAGGGTGCTTCTGCTATGACATGATAGTCCGAAACACAGATATGTTAAAAAGTTTGTAGCCATTTTTGTTGAGTAGTGGTCAAAACCGCTGCATAGGTGTAGGCCTGTGCCAAAATAGGTCTTTCTGGTACGACATGGGAGTCAGAAACACAGCTATGCTAAAAAAAAGTTTGCACCCAATTTTTTGTTGAATACTGATCAAGATCGATTATTATGGGCTATGGTACATGGCACAGAGTGCTTCTGGTATGGCATGAGCGCCCGAAACACAGGTATGTTAAAAAGTTTGTACCTGATTTTTGTTGAACGCTACTCAGTATCGTTGCATAGGAGTGGGTATGTACCAGTCGTACTATAATGAAAATGATGCAAATAAGGGTCTTTTTTAGCTAAAAAGTGCTAGCTGCAGCGGTGCTGGTACAGCATAAGTGTGCTGTGGGTGCATGAGTGGCGTGAAATGTTTAAAAATGATTCAGCGGATCAGCACCATCTATGAAATGTGGTATTTTCCAAGCACCAGCGATAATCTGTTTGCCCCCTACATTAAACTACACTATTGGGCTGCGCTGTAGGGGTCCGTGTATTCGTTATAGAAACACAGGTATGGTAAAAAGTTAGCACCCAATTTTTTGTTGAATGCTGATCAAAATCGAATATTATGAGTTAGAGTACATGGCACAGAGTGCTTCTGGCATGGTATGAGGGGCTGAAACACAGGTATGTTAAAAAGTTTGTACCTGATTTTTTTGTTGAACGGTACTCAATATCGCTGCATAGGAGTGGGTATGTACCAAAATAGGCCGGGACACGTCTCAACATGCCTGTCTTTTATATCTGATGGTCTTAGCGTCTTTAAAAATAGGCTTGCGCTGCAAGAACGCTACGCATCCCAGGCTATACAGCTGGTCATGTGTGTAGCTCATAGCGGGAACGTTAACATTCAACATGCCTTGAGAGGGTTTGTGAAGCAACTCGCTCAATATTTTCTAGATGACTGTGCGCGTGTTAACGTCCAGCACATAGTTTTTGAATTTCAGTATTGTTTTTTCCACGGCTGTCCCGTGACCAGGACATGTCCAGGCATGCCCAGACATGCCCGGACTTGTCCAGACATGTCTCACATGGACCCTATATGTCCGTTCACAATATGTCTATCAGTATTAAAACATAAAAACTCCTCTGTACACGATCCTTAAGCAAAATAAAAAAAATAATGTAAAATAAATCTGTGAAGGAGCAAAATGTTGAAATATACGCTTAACTAATATTTGAAAAATATGGTATCTCACATGGACCCTATATGTCCGTTCACAATATGTCTATCAGTATTAAAACATAAAAACCCCTCTGTACATTATTGTGAAGGGTTAAAAGAGGCTTCATGGTTGATATGATAAGCTGATCAGAATAGCTAGCATCATGAGAGCTGCTATGGTTGACAGTGGTAGTGAACGCATAACTAATATTTGATTGGCCAACTATACACAACTGCTTTTTTAATATAGCTCCTCATATGGATGTGCTAATTGACTTCATATGCACGCACAGTATGTATTGTGAGCCCTGCACTTGCATGCTAACATCATTATATTAGCATCTGTGATTAGCTAGCATCATGAGAGCTGCTATGGTTGACCCTGATAGCTAACGCATAACTAATATTTGATTGGCCAACTATACACAACTGCTTTTTAATATAGCTCCTCATATGGATGTGCTAATTGACTTCATATGCACGCACAGTATGTATTGTGAGCCCTGCACTTGCATGCTAACATCATTATATTAGCATCTGTGATGGGGAAGTTACTTTATTGATATACATGCTTCATTGAGATACTTATAATCCTATATATAGTGCATATATGTCTGCCTATTGGGGGATATTGTGAGTTACATAGACTGCTATTATCGTTATAACATATAAGATATGGAGATGTGCACTATTATATATTGATTTGAATGTAGTTCATACCTGTCTGCATTTGGCTATTTTTCTGCATGCTGTATATCCCACTCTTTTGGATTTTTATTCATGATAATGTATATGTCTTTGAGCTGTAACTTCATGTCAACACTTTGGTTATTTTTTCTGCATGCTGTATATCCTACTCTTTTTGGATTTTTATCCATGATAATGTATTTTAGACCTTAATAAAATTTGTATTTTATACTGCAAAAGCTTCCTTTTTGAATTTATTTCAATTTCAGTCTAGCATGTCACAATTAAGTCAATGATTGAAATGTCTTTGAGCTGTAACTTCAAGAAGAACACACATAAATGTGTTGGTTTTAAAAGATCCCACTGACTATACACAATGCAATACTATTTACTGTTTGCCTGAATTACCGTAGCATCGACCTTCACTCATTCTGACAATTCATGTCAACACTGTTGTACTACATTTCTATGTGCCAGTAAAGATGTATATCTATGTACAATGTTAGTTAGTAAATAGAAAAATATGCTCCTCTCAATACAACCCAAGCCTTAGATACACAGCTTAGTAATAAGTTAGCCATCTCTAACAGAGAGTGTTAGAAATCACCTTTACATACAGGCATATCAGTTCCAAACTTTTACACATTTACTGGGGGACATTTATACAAGCCTGCTAGAAATGAGCTTTACATACATTTACTGATGGATTCTAATACAGACATTTACTGACTCCTTAAAAGTTTCTCTCCACAAAAAAGATCAAGATTCACTCTTTAATTCACTAAAAATCCTTATTATTTAACTAGAACTCCTTATACATTTACTGGGTCCTTAAAAGTTACACTAATACTCCACAGACTAATCTAATCCAGTGGATAAAATATCAATAGAGACAAATAAATCACTTTGATTGAAATTCACAAATCCAGCAGCTCAGATTTCTCAGCCTGAGCAAAGTTCAGTCAGGGGGCATGACGACCTGGATCAATCTGACAGGGAGACGGATTAAATGATAGGGGGCGTGTCGACCTGTCAGATTTGAGTTTGATGAGTTGTCCAGTTCCTATACTACTACTGAACACGTTGCTCCGGCACTCCCCTTATGGTGGAGTGACCAGATATAGTACTGAGTGCGCTGCCATTGGTTAATTAGCTATTTCAAAAAATGCACGCTGCCCCTTTAAGAGAGACGGTGGGCGCGGCCTCGCGTCCTAAGCAATCTATCTGGAGGCCTGCTAGCAGCGTGCCAGGAAGTGGAGGAGGACACAGGACGCTGAGGAGCAGATGGGACAGGAGACCTCAGCCTGCGCGCAGACTGCTGCAGAGGGACAGCTAGAGGAATAGGTGAGTGACCAGGACGGAGTGCAGAGCCAGCGCGGGGACCGAGTGTAACAGTAGTGAATTGTATTATTCAATATCTCCTTAATCTATAATCATTTTTAACTTTTTTGTGATCCCAACTGAAATGAGAAAGATTCTTGATGTTGTGTTACACACACAGGTGGCGCACGTGGTTTGTGTGCCCACTGTGCCGGGCTTATCTAGAAGGGGCATAGCAGTATACCAGGTGTTCACTGGAGCTCCTGATGGTGGAGTCAGTCATGGCTGCAAGTAACCACCAGGTACCACAGTACTGCAGCTGCTGACCCCAGGGGTCAGGTATGCAGACACGGATAGGACTAGAGCTTCGTTCAGACTACTAAATTCTGGATCCGCTACAGAACAGTTACTGACACAGACTAATTCGGAGACTGGTTGTTGCGGTCCGGATATACGGGGGACTCCGATATTTACACATTCAGACACAGAGGTCTCGGATACTGATTCAGGGACTGGCCGCACACAGGACGGGGACAAGGTTCAGACACTGGCCACACTAGAACCAAAGAGAAGGTTCAGGAACTGGCCGCATAAGGACCAAGGACTTCGGATTCAGGATTTTCCGCACAATGACCAGGGACTACGGGTTCAGGACATTGACCACATCAGTATCAGGGGACCTCACAATTTCACTAGGAGACCACTTCACCCAGTAATACTTCACTGTAGTGCTTGACACCGCTCTATTGGGGAGGGTGCCTTTAAACCCCTTCCCGACCTGTGACACCACGTAGGTGTGTAGCCCTGGTGTGAAGGCACACGCAGTACCCTGGAGAATGTGTGGAGAGATAGCAGTTTAATGCTCAATGAACATTCATTTCAACACACACTTAGACACGCCCACAGGTATATAAAGTCTAGTCACATGCAGCATTCAGTGAGTTTTTCCAAGTGAGTTTTCCTGTCTTCGGACAGTAGAGTCAGTCAGCAGCAGAGCTGAGTGCAATCTGTGTGCAGTTCAGAAAGTGGAGGCCAGTACAGGTGAGCCAGATCACCTCAGCCTGGTCAGAGCTGTGCCCCACTGATAGACAGACTGAGACATTTTATTAAGAAGAAAGAAGTGAGTTGCAGATATACATCAGTCTACTGTCCCAAGGACGGTGAAGGTTCAGAGACGTGCTCCTGTCTAGAAGATTACGGAGTTTCTGGCAACAAGCTGAAAGAAAGAAGTTAAGAAAGGGACTGGCTTTTATAACCTTTGAAGTGAGAAATGGTTATGCTACAAGCGCGGACAAGGCGAAAGGCACAGTGGTAGGAATTCTGAGTGCTATAGGATTGGAGAAGTCCTGCACATTGTCACCGGTCACTGGAGACCGAAGCACCACTATAGCTTCACGCATAGTGGTAGAAAACCCAGAGGCTTACTGGACCTTAGGTAGCAGCAAGCAGCCCCTGGAGTGTCGGTACGTAACTGGGGTCAGGGGGAGTGAGAACCTTGAGCCTGATCAGCAAGAATAGGAACTCAGCTCTCTCACAGGAAGGCTCCGACCACAACACTGACCGGGCAGTACAGCTTAGAGAAGCTGGAGTTTATAGAGGGAACTACGCTTTATGCTGGTTGGACTCGTCTTTGTGAAAGTAAAGGAGGCCCCTAACTTGTCCAGCTGCTACCTCAAAACACATTCTCCATTGGATCAGCCTCCCTGGGACCTGCCTTACCATCTTGCAAGTAAAAAAAGGTATGGAAAGACGCTGATGTGTGAGACTGTGTTATTTGATTGCGTCCCTGCACAACCCCACCATAACCAACGACCTGAGGGAAGAGTCCCACCTGTAGGGGACCCGACATCTAGCTGCCTCACCATCCCCTCAGAGATCTACAGCAGCGCTGGTACAAATTACCAGAGACTACAGGTGGCGTCACGAACTATGTATATATATCCCCTGTAAATATTCCCCCTAACATACGCCTGACCGCCAGGGCCACAGACCGAGCCACCGCTACCTGTGACATCCCCATAGACTTCCACGGGCTCGGCTCTGAGTACCCCATTGTCCTGGAAACCCACAATTGTGGTGCGTGGTCGAGACAAAATTGGCGTCACGAACAGGATGCGAAACTCGCAAAATTGCGAGCCCTGTGTGCCTATGGAATTGCTTTTGTGAAAAAGAACTGTTTGCACTTTTGGCGCCAAAAATCGCCATCTTTGTCGCCATATTCGCGCCCTCAGGCGCTGGGAAGAAGGTGGGCGTACCTTCGTGGGCGTGTACCCCCCTGTGGCGCGAAGAAAATGCCTGCCCTCTCAAAGTGCTATTACAACATGCGATCCTGCCCTACAGGAAAGGAGGTCCGCCTCCTCTTCACCTTTCCTGCAAAGAGGAGGAGACGCAAACCCCGCCTCCACGGAAGAGACCGGACGTCTCTGGAGGAAGATGAAAGAACGCTCTGGAACATCATGGAAGCAGGACGTGTGCAGCCGAGCAGGGAAGCGGAGGAAGGCAGGCCCCGTTCCCCAGCCAAGCTGCCACCAGCACCGGAACCATCCGTGGTCCTGCACCTGCAGCAAGCATTGCTGGAAATTAAAGAAGAGAATGCACGACTGAAAAAGATGATTTTGCCACAACCTGGATTTGAGGAGATTGAGAGACGCCGACGTAACTTGATGCAGTGGCGACTGTGGAACGCGGTGTTCTCTCCCCTCGACGACCCCCTACGTCTGGAGTTACCAAAACTTCTGCTGCCCAAGGCAAAGGAGCAACCGGAGGCTGCCCCCGAAAGTACCGATCCTGATCCCACCGGTGAAGCGGTGGAGGCGAAGGAGGTTGAGGAGGTACCGCCAGTTCCGGAACGCCCGCCCGGCCAGGAGGCCGCAGCAGATGATCGATCCCCGGCAGGGACACCGGAGGGGTCCTGTCCGTCATTACCAGATGTGGACTGGGACGAGATGGCGCGCCTGGATGACGTTGCCTACACCGCCCAGTGGGAACGTGAGTGGCAGCGTCGCGAGGAGAAGCAGCAACGCCGGCAGGAGGAAGAGCGGGAAGCTCAGCGCAACCGACAGCGGCAGCATGCAGAGCTGATTGCGGACAAGGAAAGTGTCCGTCGAGAAAAAGGTACTCTGAGGGAACCGCGGCGGCAGGGGTGTGTGACAGAGTTCCAGCTCCGGAAGGGCTGGGGCTTCATAAGAGAACCGGGCCTCTACCCAGGGGTCTTTGTCAGCAGACGTGACGTAGAATCCCACCTACCGCAAGGTCATCCCGGGAGGGACCTAGTTAATGGAGACATTGTCACATATACACGACACTGGGGTATGAAGGGATGGTATGCCCTTAATGTCACAATCGTCCGTGACCCCGTCCCCGACGCTGGTAACGTCACCACTACCGCAGCGTCCCCGTCTCCAGCTCAAACAGCACCAGGCCGTGCCCCAGCATCGCCCCCTGCAGGCTCCTCGCAAATGGAAGCAACGTCTACATACTCTTCATTATCTTGTCATCCTTCTACATCGCAACTTGCGACCCAGTTTCCATCGCAATCTATGACACGATCGATATCGCTAACTGTAACGCAAATTGAAACGCAATCGGTGTCTCGCAAGGAGAAAGTACCCGTTGCGCCCCTAGAGGTTCGCACGAGAACTGTGGCGACCCAGACCCTAATAGCAGCTCACGACTTGTTAGTCATGGGATCTAGGGACCATCGCATTGTTCCAGCCCCCGGGGTGGAAAATGTAGTTGAAATAATTAAACAGTAAAAGAAAAACCGGTAAGATCCAGACAGGGGTCTACCATATGTAATGTTGTAAAAAGTTTGAGAATGTTGCCAATTTTTGCACTTTATTGCCAGAGATAATTTCTATGTTTTTTCTATATTGAGTAGAATGCCCGGCTGGGTACCAAAGTAAAAAGTGAAAATTTAATGCATATTAGAAATGTATTTATATCTGTGTCTTTTTCTTGTTTTACAATGGACTTTGAGGCTGAGGACTGAGCCAGCCCAAGAACTGATTTTGTATATAGTTGCACCTTGTGCATTATCTTGGTTTTACATAAAACCACCACAACTACCTCTGAATAATAAAACCCGTGTGGTGTGGCACTGAGTGAGGTCTGCATTCATATGTCCTGCAGCCCACCCAGGACCCACGTTGAAGGTTTGGTGCGGGTCCTTCACAAGAATATTGTCGTCTATATATATGAACATGTATATTTAATATTTTGTATTTTTCTATATGTAATGTTTTGTTTGCAACGTTCAAGAAATCCTTACCTCCCGGATGGGACGAGTTAATGTTAATGTTTATTGCAAAAACAAAATTTCTGTCTCTTTGTATTTTACAGCCCGGGAGTGCTGTCGTTTACCATGGGGGAATGTGTAGCCCTGGTGTGAAGGCACACGCAGTACCCTGGAGAATGTGTGGAGAGATAGCAGTTTAATGCTCAATGAACATTCATTTCAACACACACTTAGACACGCCCACAGGTATATAAAGTCTAGTCACATGCAGCATTCAGTGAGTTTTTCCAAGTGAGTTTTCCTGTCTTCGGACAGTAGAGTCAGTCAGCAGCAGAGCTGAGTGCAATCTGTGTGCAGTTCAGAAAGTGGAGGCCAGTACAGGTGAGCCAGATCACCTCAGCCTGGTCAGAGCTGTGCCCCACTGATAGACAGACTGAGACATTTTATTAAGAAGAAAGAAGTGAGTTGCAGATATACATCAGTCTCCTGTCCCAAGGACGGTGAAGGTTCAGAGACGTGCTCCTGCCTAGAAGATTACTGAGTTTCTGGCAACAAGCTGAAAGAAAGAAGTTAAGAAAGGGACTGGCTTTTATAACCTTTGAAGTGAGAAATGGTTATGCTACAAGCGCGGACAAGGCGAAAGGCACAGTGGTAGGAATTCTGAGTGCTATAGGATTGGAGAAGTCCTGCACATTGTCACCGGTCACTGGAGACCGAAGCACCACTATAGCTTCACGCATAGTGGTAGAAAACCCAGAGGCTTACTGGACCTTAGGTAGCAGCAAGCAGCCCCTGGAGTGTCGGTACGTAACTGGGGTCAGGGGGAGTGAGAACCTTGAGCCTGATCAGCAAGAATAGGAACTCAGCTCTCTCACAGGAAGGCTCCGACCAACACACTGACCGGGCAGTACAGCTTAGAGAAGCTGGAGTTTATAGAGGGAACTACGCTTTATGCTGGTTGGACTCGTCTTTGTGAAAGTAAAGGAGGCCCCTAACTTGTCCAGCTGCTACCTCAAAACACATTCTCCATTGGATCAGCCTCCCTGGGACCTGCCTTACCATCTTGCAAGTAAAAAAAGGTATGGAAAGACGCTGATGTGTGAGACTGTGTTATTTGATTGCGTCCCTGCACAACCCCACCATAACCAACGACCTGAGGGAAGAGTCCCACCTGTAGGGGACCCGACATCTAGCTGCCTCACCATCCCCTCAGAGATCTACAGCAGCGCTGGTACAAATTGCCAGAGACTACAGGTGGCGTCACGAACTATGTATATATATCCCCTGTAAATATTCCCCCTAACATACGCCTGACCGCCAGGGCCACAGACCGAGCCACCGCTACCTGTGACATCCCCATAGACTTCCACGGGCTCGGCTCTGAGTACCCCATTGCCCTGGAAACCCACAATTGTGGTGCGTGGTCGAGACATAGGCGTCATGAAAGTCAGTGCCAATCCGACCTGTGACGCCTATGTGGCGTCATGGGGAGATCGCGTTCCTGCGGGTCGGGTGACAGGGGTCACTGAAAGGTCACCCGACCTGCAGGCACAAGACCCTTTGTGCTTCACCACAGGGGAATGGCTTAACCCCCACGTGGCTGCGATCTCTCTGATTGGCTGTTAAATGTGAAACAGCCAATCAGAGCGATTTGTAATATTTCACCAATAAAATTAGGTTTTAGGGTTAGGGGTGTGTTGTGTTTAGGGTTATGGTTAGGGTTGGGATTAGGGGTGTGTTGGGGTTAGGGTTATGATTAGGATTGGGATTAGGGTTAGGTGTGTGTTGTGGTTAGGGTTATGGTTACGGTTTGGATTAGGGTTAGGGGTGTGTTGGGGTTAGGGTAGTGGTTAGGGGTGTGTTAGGGTTAGGGTTGGAGTTATAATTGAGGGATTTCCACTATTTAGGCACATCAGGGGGTCTCCAAACACGACATGGCGCCACCATTTATTCCAGCCAAATTTGCGTTCAAAAAGTCAAACAGTGCTCCCTCCATTCCGAGCCACGACGTAGGCCCAAACAGTGGTTTACCCCCACATATGGGTTATCAACGTACTCAGGAAAAATTGCACAACAACTTTGGAGGTCTAATTTATCCTGTTACCCTTGGGGAAAAAAATTGGGGACTAAAAAAATTAGTTTTGTGGAAAAAATTGATTTTTTTATTTTCACGGCTCTGAGTTATAAACTTCTATGAAGCACTTGAGGGTTCAAAGTGCTCACTACACATCTAGAAAAGTTCCTTGGGTGGTCTAGTTTACAAAATGGGGTCACTTGGGGGGTTTCCACAGTTTAGGCACATGAGGGGCTCTGCAAATGTAACATGACGCCTGTAGACCATTCCATCAAGTCGGCATTTCAAAACGTCACTACTTCCCTTCCTAGCCCCGACGTGTGCCCATACAGTAGTTTTCTCCCACATATGGGATATCCGCATACTCAGGACAAATTGGACAACAACGTTTGGGGTCTAATTTCTCCTGTTGCCCTTGGGAAAATGAAAAAATTGGGAACTAAAAGATCATGTTGTGGAAAAAATGTTATTTTTTTATTTTCATGCCAGGGTGTTATAAACTTCTATGAAGCCCTTGGGGGTTCAAAGTGCTCACCACATATTATAGATAAGTTCCTTGGGGTCTAGTTTCCAAAATGGGGTCACTTGTGGGGAGTTTCTACTGTTTAGGCACATCAGGGGCTCTGCAAACGTAACATGACGCCCCCAGACCATTCCATCAAAGTCGGCATTTCAAAACGTCACTACTTCCCTGCGGAGCCCCGACGTGTGCCCGAATAGTGGTTCCCCCCCACATATGGGTTACCAGCGTACTCAGGACAAATTGTACAACAACTTTTGGGGTTCAATTTCTCCTGTCACCTTTGTGAAACTAAAAAATTGTGGGCTAAAAAATCATTTTTTGAGTAAAAAAATGATTTTTTACTTTCACTGCTCTGCGTTATAAACTTCTGTGAAGCACATGGGGGTTCAAATTGCTCACTATGCTTCTAGATAAGTTCCTTTGGTGGTCTAGTTTCCAAAATGTGGTCACTTGTGGGGGAGCTCCAATGTTTAGGCACACAGGGACTCTCCAAATGTGACATGGCAACCGCTAAATATTTCAGCATATTTTCCATTCAAAAAGTCAAATGGCGCTCCTTCCCTTCTGAGCCCTGCTGTGCACCCAAACAGTGGTTCCCCCCACATATGAGGTACCAGCGTACTCAGGACAAACTGGACAACAACTTTTGGGGTCCAATTTGTCCTGTTACCCTTGGGAAAATAAAAAATAGAGGGCTAAAAAATCATTTTTGAGGAAAAAAAATGATTTTTTTATTTTCACTGCTCTGCGTTTATAAACTTCTGTGAAGCACTTGGAGGTTCAAAGTGCTCACTACACATCTAGATAAGCTCCTTGGGGTGTCTAGTTTCCAAAATTGGGTCACTTGTCATGGGTTTCTACTGTTTAGGCACAACAGGGGCTCTGCAAACACAACATGATGCCCGCAGAACATTCCATCAAGTATGCATTCCAAAATGGCGCTTCTTCCCTTCTGAGCTCTCCCATGCGCCAAAACATTGATCCCCCTACATATGGGGTATTGGTGTACTCAGGACAAATTGCACAACAACTTTTGTGGTCCAATTTCTCCTGTTACCCTTGAGAAAATAAAAAATAGCCAGCTAAAAATATAATTTTTCTGGAAAAAAAAATGATTTTTTTATTTTCACTGCTTTGCGTTATAAACTTCTGTGAAGCACTTGGGGGTTCAAAGTGCTCAAAACACATCTAGATAAGTTCCTTAAGGGAACAAAAACTATGAAGCTTAATGCCATAAATTCAGATTTTATTAAATAAATTCATTAAAAATATGTTACAAATTGATGCATATAAACATGGGGACACAAAAAATGCAAAAAGAAAAGGCCTTTAGCAGGTGTAGAGGGTTGGGGGATATGGGAATCACAAAATTAATTCATTAAATCAGAAGCTGAATATATGAATAACAATATTAGTTCACAGTATCAATTCATTAAGGCAAGTGCCAGAGATAGAACTAATAATAATAAAAGGTTCTGATAAATGAATTGTAGTATATGGATCCTTTCCTGAATGAAAAAAATCCCTCTCATGGAGTAATGAACCAGCAGCAAAAATCCTTATTTAATATTGGCAAAAATATATGTGCAAATCACAAAAGTGCATAGTGCAAGTGCTAGATCAGAGCGCTATAAAGATAGCATATTAATAGCCTAAAAGAAAGAAGGTCATTGCTGGTATATTATAGTCATACCTGAAAGGCCGTGGCACCCCTGACGCGCGTTTCACTGTCCTGCTTTTTCTTAAGGGATTGTGCGTACTGTAAGCTCTTTGTGTGGGGTATATATAGGGCCAGTGTAAAGCAGCTGAAATGCAGGCCAGTGTGCTCAGGACAAGCCTGCACTGCAGCAGCCAAAACCACCACCAGGTGGCAGCAAAAACATCCAAAGCTGTGTTAGGAATAATCAGTCATACAAGAACCAGAGGTCTCAGCAAGCCCGTGGTCAGAAACAAGCCAATAGGTCAAAACCAGATGGGAGCTGTCAGACTACTGCTGTGTAGCGCAACCTTCCCCAGAGGGAGCTAGGGAAGGGCGGGAGACTGAGTACACAGAGAAGCTATACACATCAGAAGCACAGGCACCACCAAGTGGTGGGAGCATGGTCAGGCAAGCCGAGTCAAAACCGTACAGAGGCAGAAGTACCAGAAGGAGCAGCAATACACGTAGTCAATATACCAAGCCGAGGGTCAAATAGCCAGACAGAGAACGTAGCAGCAGAGACGGATACCAAGAGACGGGGTCAGAGTCAGTCCGGATCATACACGAGTAAACAAGTCAAAGGCAGGAGGATCACCAGGTAACAGGGGTCAGAAGCTCTAAACTGGAAGCTTGAGCTATCACTAACACTGGTAAGCCGGCTGTGACGGACTGAAATAGCCCAGCCCGCTCCAGAATGAGGCCGAGGAAATTAACCCCGCATGACCAGTCCTGAGAGAGGACAACAGCGCACAAACTCCGGACTGGACCATGACAGTACCCCCCTCTCAATGGGGGGCCACCGGACTCCCAGGCTTCCCTAGATGACGAGCATGAAAGGCCCGGACCAACCGATCAGCATGGACCAAACGCGCCGGCACGCATGACCGGTCCTCAGGACCGTACCCTTTCCAATGGACCAAGTACTGAAGTGAACGGCGGAGCATACGAGAATCCACCACCTGTTCCACCTCGTACTCGGTCTGTCCATCTACCACAACAGGCGGTGGGTGTGAGGGAGACTCACCAGAGGAAGGCACCGACGGCTTCAGAAGCACCTTATGGAACACATTGGAGATCTGCAACGACGGAGGCAAGCGCAGGCGAAAGACCACAGGATTAATTACCTCTAAAATTTCATTCGGACCAATATACTTGGGACCCAACTTAGCCGAGGGAATTCTCAGCCTTATATTTTTGGTGGATAACCATACCTTATCCCCCACCTGATAAGCTGGCCCCACAGAACGTCGTTTATCTGCAAAAAATTTATATTTGCCCTGAGCCTCCCCAATGTTTCTCTGAACCTCCCTCCAGAACTCCCCCAACCGCAGAAAGGCCGAATCAGCCCCTGGACATCCCGAATCCAGCCGGGAAAACTCACCAAAATGAGGGTGAAACCCATAGTTGCAGAAAAATGGAGAAGTACCAGTGGACTGATTGACACGATTATTGAAAGCGAATTCTGCTATAGGTATCGCAGAGCACCAATCATCCTGTCTAGATGTGACAAGACACCGTAAAATCTGCTCCAAAGACTGATTGGTCCTTTCAGTCTGACCATTGGTCTCGGGATGGTAGGCCGATGAAAAGGTCAGACTGATGCCCAGCCTTTTACAAAAAGCCCTCCAAAATTTTGCTACGAATTGTACCCTCTATCAGACACCACACTGACAGGCACACCATGCAACCGGATCACATGCTCAATGAATAGTTTAGATAGAGTCTCAGCATTCAGAAGGCCCTTTAAAGGTAGAAAATGTGCTTGTTTACTGAACCTATCAACAACTACCCAGATCACGGTTTTGCCATTAGAGGGAGGAAGATCGGTGACAAAATCCATGGACAGATGAGTCCATGGTCTATCCGGAATTGGCAGTGGCACCAATTCCCCGGCCGGCCGGTTGCGGGAGGCTTTTGCGCGGGCACAAGTTTCACAGCAGGACACAAACCCAGTGATGTCTGACGTCAACGAGAACAGCCTAGTGATGGCTTTACGAGTGGCCGAAATTCCCGGATGCCCACTCAGAGCAGAGTCGTGGAACTCTCGAAGCACCCTTAACCGATATTGGACAGGCACAAAGAGCTTATTTTCAGGTATGGACGATGGAGATAAGAGATTGGGACTCACGAATCTCTTGTTCCAATCTCGAGGACACCACAGCCACCACCACCCCCCGCTGAAGAATGGAGGAAGGAGTTCAGGAGGAGATACTGGATCTAAGCTACGAGACAAGGCATCTGCCTTCACATTCTGGTCTGAAAGTGATGGAAAACTGAAATCGGGAAAAAAAAAGTGACCACCTTGCCTGTCTCGGAGTTAAACGTTTGGCGGACTTGATGTAAGACAGGTTCTTGTGATCTGTAATGACAGTGATACGATGAGCTGCCCCCTCCAAAAAATGCCTCCATTCTTCAAATGCCAATTTAATGGCCAGCAACTCCCGGTTACCCACATCATAATTCCTCTCAGTAGAGGAACATTTTTTTGAAAAGAAGGCACAGGGTCTTAAGTTAGTTAATGTGGTGGGCCCCTGGGACAACACAGCCCCCACTCCCACCTCAGAGGCATCCACCTCTATGATAAATGGTTTAGACAAATCAGGTTGAACCAGTACAGGGGCAGTCATGAAACTGTTTTTTAATGAAGAAAATGCTGCCACAGCTGGAGCTGACCAGTTTTTTAGATCAGCCCCCTTTCAAGTGAGATCAGTGAGGGGTTTGACCACTTGAGAAAACCCCTTGATAAATTTTCTATAGTAATTGGTGAAACCCAGAAATCGCTGAAGACCCTTGAGATCTCTGGGTTGCACCCAATCCACAATGGCCTTGACCTTCCTAGGGTCCATACAAAATGACCCCTAGAAAGGACAATTCTTGAGTAAAAATTTAACACTTCTCCAGTTTGGCAAAGAGAGAGTTCTCCCTGAGCTTCTGGAGAACCGCACGAAGATGACCCATGTGACTTTGTCTATTAGAAGAATATATGAGTATATCATCGAGATAAACTACCACAAAGCGTCCAATAAAGTCTGAAAAAACATGGTTAATGAAATTCTGGAATACCGCTGGTGCGTTAGTCAAGCCGAACGGCATGACCAAATTTTCAAATAGACCTTCAGAGGTGAGTGTGATGAACGTGCCACGGTCCGCCACACGGTAGCCCGGGGTATCACGGCTTGTGATCCCTCCGTTGCTACAAATGTGACGAAAACGCGCGCGCACACACGACGGCTGCTGGCGTCCGACCCAATAATCTGCAGGGATTTATAATTATCCCACTTCCACTTAGGAACTTGCAGCTCTCTGGCGCCCCCCTTACCCTCAGGTCAGTCAGGGAACTGCACCTAGGATAATTAGTCGCCAGACGGGCCACTTGGATGTGTGCTGGCTATTGGGCACGCTGCAGTGAGGGAATTATAATTACTCCGGGCCGCAGCCAGGCAATACACTTATAAAACCCGCTCCGTCACTGCCAACGCCACCCAATAGGTTAACACTTTACACCCCTTCCTTTTAGCTGCCACCAGCTACGATTTACTTAATGAACAATTTATCAAGAGGGTCCGTAGCAACCCCAAGTCAGTAGCGTAGTACTTCAGGCACGTGCAAAATCGTTTATAGAGCAGGAGAAACAAACTAATAAATTTTATAGGTCTATTCCTAAAATTGCAGGCAGCGTTTATACAGTTTAAAAAGATGTAACAAGCTGAGACAATACAGTTATGTACAATACAGTTAGAAATAAAACATGATTAAAAGGTGAAAACTTACATGGCACTTAGGCAGGTACAGGCAAGACAGGCTGGGGAGGAGCCACACGTCATAGTTCATTTGCAGATCTGTTAGTCACCTCATCACAGCCTGGAATGGCCAGGGGGGCTCACTGCAAGACTTATACATGTGGGCTGCTGACCTCACAAAAGGGGATGGTTTTCTGGCCACCTCCCCGGGCTACAAGTTATAGTTTTAAGCTCTGGAAGATCATAAGGGCCATACCTCATCCTGGGAACCTAGCAGAATAATGGCAGACCTATCAATGATCTTACTTTGAAATGACTGAAACTTGGGTGAGATAGTTCATGGTGCATCCGAGAATTCCATTTCTCGGGTTCTGTTGGAGTTATGGGTTCACCAGTACCACGGTAACGACGCCTGATTCAAAACCGTAGCTTTCGTGTTTCTAGCGAAAGCTCCCACCGTGTTATGACCACAAGAATGAATTCTCATAATGGCTATGGGATCTTTCTGCAGGGTTTTGAGACAAAGGAAATTCCTAAAGAATTCCTGAGGTGGGAGGGATGAGAGGAGTGAACTGCAGAGAGAGAGGGAGGGCGCTTTGCTCTGTGCTGGCAAACGATGGGGGTCATAGTTCTATGTGGAAAGTTCTAGAACAGCACAAGTAATGGAGCTTGCAGTATCATCACATGAGAAACGCAGTTTTCCACTCATCCCCCTCCCGCATACGGATGAGATTGTATGCTCCCCTGAGATCCAATTTAGAAAACCATCTGGCCCCAGACAATTGGTTGTATAAATCAGGTATCAGTGGGAGAGGATGAGTTTCTTATGGTGATCTTATTCAGTTCTTGAAAATCGAGGCACGGGCGTAAACCACCATCTTTTTTTTTACAAAAAAGAACCCCGCCGCCACGGGAGAGACAGATGGCCGAATATGTCCTTTACGGAGGCTTTCAGAGATATACTCCTTCATAGCAGCTCGCTCAGGGATGGAGAGATTGTACAGACGTGCTTTGGGCAATTTGGCACCGGGAACAAGATCAATGGTACAATCGAATGGGTGGTGTGGTGGCAGAACCTCCGCCTCCTTTTCGGAGAACACATCCTCAAAGTCCTTCAGGTACTCCGGAATACCCTCCAGACTGACGGATGACATAGACACAGTAGCAAGACAATTTTTAGAACAATTAGGTCCCCATTTGACAATATCCCGGGACCCGCAGTCAATAACTGGGTTATGCCGTTGCAACCAAGGAAACCCAAACACCAGGCCAGCAGGGAGGTTATCCAAAACAAAGCATGACATATGCTCCTGGTGCAGGGCCCCCACCCTGAGGGTGAATTCTTGAGAAATGAAATGGAGACCATCCTTTGTGAGAGGTGTAGTCAATAGCCACAAGTTTTAAGGGAGTCTCCAACCTAACTGTCCCTAATCTACAGCGGGCCACCAGTTTAGAGTCAATCAGGTTCAGGGATGACCCACAGTCTACAAAAGCCGAAGTATGGACAAAGCAGTTCTCAACACCAAGTTCCACCTTTAACAGTATCTTTGTAAATGAAGAAAAAGGTACCTGAGAGTCTGAGTGACCTCCACGATGATCACCCAGACTCAGTCGCTTGTTAGTGGATGGACAAGAGGGGCAGTCCCTTTTCCAATGTCCAGGATCTCCGCAGTAAAAACACAGCTTTTCATCACGCCGCCGTTTCCTCTCTTTTTCCTGGAAGTCGGTGGCTCCCACCTCCATAGATTCAGACGGAAGAAAAACATCCGGGTTAGCAGGGAACAATGGTATCCCCGTTGTGTAAGACCTCTCTCCCGTAGCCTCCGATCCATACGGATAGCCTGAGTCATAGCCTCCTCCAAAGAGCTGGGAGGTGGATGGATAGCCAGAGCGTCCTTCAAGCAATCCGACAGTCCCTTCCCGAATAGACATCTCAGTGCGGAGTCATTCCAAGATACCTCAGTGGACCATTGACGGAACTCGGAGCTGTACCATTCAGCTGAACCAGACCCATAATGGTGTCCTCTGCCACCCTAACACGGTCCGGTTCATCATAGATAGGTTCTCTGAGGCCCTAGGACTTATCTACCGAGCTCCGTTCAGGAGCGGTAGGGGGCAGCGAGAAAGCCCAGGATTGGGGACCTTCCCTAAGTAAGCAGATAATAATCACTACCCGCTGAGTCTCATCCCCAGACGATAATAATAATAATCTTTATTTTTATATAGCGCTAACATATTCTGCAGCGCTTTACAGTTTGCACACATTATCATCACTGTCCCTGATGGGGCTCACAATCTAGATTCCCTATCTGTATGTTTTTGGAATGTGGGAGGAAACCGGAGAACCCGGAGGAAACCCACGCAAACACGGGGAGAACATACAAACTCCTTGCAGATGTTGTCCTAGGTGGGATTCGAACCCAGGACTCCAGCGCTGCAAGGCTGTAGTGCTATCCACTGAGTCACCGTGCTGCCCACGATCGGGGTCTAAGAGAAAACCATAATTTACAACTTTCCCTGAATATGCGATACTGATCTTTCTTGCCAGAAAATGTGTCAGGAAGTTTAACTGTAGGTTCGGGGAGTGCAAAACAACATCTACAGAGTCATCAGGTAGACTAATAATATGAGAAGTGTTTCCCTGCACAGTCTTAGTTGTCAGGAATCGAACCCAGTGTCTCTTGTCCACCGGCCAGCAGCTCTACCATCTGAGCTATTCTGCTGGCTACAAAGTTCCTTGCTGAACCCAGATACCATTGACTGTTCTTCCTGATCGGCTTCACCCAGTGCTCTCTCGTTTGGCCTCTGATTGCCAATTACACGCCCTATATAAACCTGGCCCTGTGGGTGTGTCATTGCGAGATTATTGTGCTCTTAGCCTTTAGTCAAGCGTTTCCTGCTGCTACAAACACTGCTCTCCTGTGAACTGACCTCGGCCTGCCCTTCTGACTACGCTCTCCGCCTGATCCATTGCTACAAACACTGCTTTCCTGTGTACCGACCTCCGGCTGCCACCTGACTACGTTATCTGCCTGCTCCTCTGCTACCGAACTGCCTTTCCTGTGTACCGACCTCCGGCTGCCACCTGACTACGTTATCTGCCTGCTCCTCTGCTACAAACACTGCTTTCCTGTGTACTGACCTCCGGCTGCCACCTGACTACGCTACCTGCCTCTGCTTTCCCTAGTGTTTGCAGTAACATCGGCTCCAACCCAGACGGGATCTTGACAGAATAATCTCGCGCCAAAATGGAGTCCGCTGTGAACACCCTGAGGCGGCAAGTTACGGAGCTTCAAAGTTTTTGTACTGACTCTCAAGGAAAATATTCCAAGTTACAAACTGATTTCACGGTGCTACTGTTATGATCTGCTACAAGCACTAAGGAAAGGTAGGAATTCTGTCCCTACAATAGTACTAAGCTGGATCCCTACGATGTAACGGGGAACCTGATCCTGCGACCAGACCCGCTAAAATCCTCAGCTAGTCTGAACGAAGACCTATAGTTACGAGGGAGGAATCCCTACAAGATCTAGGGACTGGGTGAAAAGGTGGACACCTCCTAACAGAAATTGTAGCAGGGAAAAATAAAACAGAAAACAAATTACTAAGAGATCCTAAGATCAAGCAAAACTGACAGAGTAAGGCACCTAAGCACCCGGCTAGCTTAAGAGTAGATAATACAATGAAGTCCAGCAAAGCCAGAAGGGCGGGGCCAGACTAAATAGGGTAAAAAGGTCATGTGACCAGCAAACTGAAACAAAACCTAACAAGAGGGTTCTAACAGCTACAACAGGAAGTAATTGAGCTACAAAAACAACTTCTGGACGTGCGCAATTCAGGGTCCGAATCAAACGCACGGCTGCCGCTGCCTGCAAAGTTCAGTGGGGATCGCCAGCAGTACCGAGGATTCCTCAATCAATGCCGCATATACTTCCAGATGCAACCTGCTCCCTTTACCAGTGAGAGGAAGAAAGTTTTTTTCATGATAAATCTCCTGACGGATGAAGCTCTTGCTTGTGCTTCACCTTATGTAGAAAAGGACTATGGCCTTCTTAATGACCTGGAAGCTTTCATCGCAGCTATGAATCAAGTTTTTGATGACCCAAACCGCTGTGCGACAGCAGAAACCAAATTACATAATTTGCGCCAAGGACGTCGCTCTGTTGCGGAATATACATCGGAGTTCTGTCGCTGGGTGGCCGACACCACCTGGAATCCAGCGGCCCAGAGAAGTCAATTTCGACGAGGGTTATCAGAACCAGTGAAAGACGAGCTTGCCAGGGTTGAGATCCCTGACCAGTTGGAGGACTTTATTCAACTATGTATCCGGATTGACCAGAGACTTACTGAAAGGAGAAAGGAGAGACTGCGAGCACTTGGGAATAGCCCTGGCTTCTCATTTTCAGCATCAGACCACCAAGAGAAGACGCAAGGCGTGTCGGAACCGATGCAGATCGACGTCATCCGAAGACCACTCTCTGCACAGGAGAAGGAGAGGCGACGTGCGGAACATCTCTGCCTCTATTGTGGGGACCCTGGACACTATGCCATCAACTGTCCTAACAAAAGGACTATAGCCTTTACCAACAACAGGTCTGCCAGCAATATAGACCTTTCTCAGCAGTCGGATTCCATCTTGCAGACTATCTCATCAGTAACGCCAGAAATAGACAAAATACATACCACATCATCTCATTTTGTAATCCCCATTCAGGTTGTAATGGGCACCCAAAAAATACAATGCTCCGCCCTGTTGGATTCGGGAGCAGGAGGAAATTTTATGGACTTAAAATTTACACGTGATAATAATATTTCCAGTAGGACCAAATCCACACCAATTGAAATGGAAACTGTGGATGGATCACCCTTGTCTTCTGGACCTGTCACGCATGAGACAATCGAACTGGAGATTTGTATCGAACCGGATCATCATGAAGCTGTCAGTTTCCACCTTATTTAATCTCCGAAATTTCCGGTTATTCTAGGGATCCCCTGGTTTTAAGTCCATAACCCTTCTATCAACTGGGCATCAAGGACCATCACCTTTCCATCTGACTACTGTAAGAATAATTGTCATAAGGAACCCCCTGTTCTCCAACAAGTCCAAATCTCTGAGATTTCGCATGAGAAGGAAGAGAAACTACCACTTCAATATCAGCAGTTCTCTGATGTCTGCAGTAAGAAGAAATCAGATCAATTACCTCCTCACCGTCCTTACGACTGTCCCATTGAATTGCTGCCAGGAGCAACCATTCCATTTGGACGTATTTACAATCTTTCCGAACCTGAATTGAAGGTATTAAGAAAGTTCCTGGATGAAAATTTAGAGAAAGGCTTTATTCGACCTTCCACATCTCCAGCTGGGGCACCCCTGTTCTTTGTTGAAAAGAAAGACTCCACTCTGCGGCCATGTATTGACTACAGAGAGATGAATAATATCACTGTCAAGAATCGCTACCCGCTACCCTTGATTCCTGAACTATTTGAGAGACTCCGTTCTGCGAAAATCTTTACGAAGCTGGATCTTAGAGGGGCTTACAACCTCATACGGATTCGCCCAGGAGATGAGTGGAAGACCGCCTTCAGAACGAGATATGGACATTTTGAATCTCTGGTTATGACCTTTGGCCTTAGCAATGCCCCAGCCACCTTTCAACATTTTATTAATGATGTATTTCGAGATTTCTTGGACCAATTCGTTGTGGCTTATCTCGATGACATTCTTATATTTTCAGACACCTTGGAAGAGCATCGCAGGCACGTCCAGTTAGTCTTGGAACGACTACAGGAGAACCATCTTTACATTAAACTTGAAAAAATGTGAGTTTGAACAAACCAGTATCCAATTTCTGGGATATATCATCTCCCCAGAAGGTCTGAGCATGGATCCCGGCAAAATCAATGCTGTAGTGGACTGGCCTGTTCCAAGAAATTTAAAAGACGTCCAGCGTTTCATAGGATTTGCGAATTTTTACCGAAAATTTATAAAGAACTTTTCACGGATCATACTACCAATTACTACACTAACAAAAAAGACCAAAGCATTTTTCTGGTCTCCGGAGGCACAGGAGGCTTTTGACAAGTTGAAAACTCTTTTTACGTCTGCTCCATTGTGTAACGAATGGAATCGGAGGCAGAGGTGGTGAAGTTCACATTTGTTTTTATTTTTTAATGTGGAACCTCGAGACCGCTGTCCGGGGGGCTCCGAAGTGGGTGTAACTAGTGAGCCCCGGGTACCCGTAGTAAGGCCCCTCGAACAGGACCAGAATGGAATACCCAGAGGACACAGGTGCTACCTCCAGTTAGACCCCGGACACGTGGCAGCTGTCCCAGAGGGACCAAAAGGGTAAAAAAAGGGGGAAGCCAGCGCCGCACATGATCAGCATGAAATAATTTAAGTGCAACTGCACATGTTGAATTCTAACTGTTATTTAAAATGAGACATTTAGCAAATAATTGATCAATTCTTTGAGCTACCCCGCCACGACAAGGCATTCTCATATGGGGCAGTACCTACTCTACGTTTTTCATTTTCACTGTGCCATTGCGGCCTCCTGAATTATTAAAAGCATAACTGCAAAAAAACTGTAAAAGCAGGACTGCAAAAACTGCAAAAGTACCTGGAGCATAACTGAATCACCCCCATGGTGCCAGTAAGACAGATGCAGGTAAAGGCCGACCAGGTCCAGGGATGGACATTTCAGATCTGACCTCCACATTCGCCAAACCAGCAGCCACAGATAAAGAGTGAAACAGGCACAGGCACAAGTGCACAATTACATATAGCCTGGGGCAGGGCAGGGCTGCTGTATGTGTGTACAGCAGCCTAAATCAATTATAAGAAAGAAAAAAAACAGATAAAATAACATGCATAACCCGGCGCGCACGGCAACTAGTGGTGGTCAGCCACTTACCAATACAAGTAAAAAAAGGGGAAGCCAGCGCCGCACATGATCAGCATGAAATAATTTAAGTGCAACTGCACATGTATATTCTAACTGTTTTTTAAAATGAGACATTTAGCAAATAATTGATCAATTCTTTGAGCTACCCCGCCACGACAAGGCATTCTCATATGGGGCAGTACCTACTCTACGTTTTTCATTTTCACTGTGCCATTGCGGCCTCCTGAATTATTAAAAGCATAACTGCAAAAAAACTGTAAAAGCAGGACTGCAAAAACTGCAAAAGTACCTGGAGCATTGCTGAATCACCCCCATGGTGCCAGTAAGACAGATGCAGGTAAAGGCCGACCAGGTCCAGGGATGGACATTTCAGATCTGACCTCCACATTCGCCAAACCAGCAGCCACAGATAAAGAGTGAAACAGGCACAGGCACAAGTGCACAATTACATATAGCCTGGGGCAGGGCAGGGCTGCTGTATGTGTGTACAGCAGCCTAAGTCAATTAAAAGAAAGAAAAAAAACAGATAAAATAACATGCATAACCCGGCGCGCACGGCAACTAGTGGTGGTCAGCCACTTATCAATACAAGTAAAAAAAGGGGGAAGCCAGCGCCGCACATGATCAGCATGAAATAATTTAAGTGCATCTGCACATGTTGAATTCTAACTGTTTTTTAAAATGAGACATTTAGCAAATAATTGATCAATTCTTTGAGCTACCCCGCCACGACAAGGCAGTCCTACTCTACGTTTTTCATTTTCACTTTTGCAGTTTTTGCAGTCCTGCTTTTACAGTTTTTTTGCAGTTATGCTTTTAATAATTCAGGAGGCCGCAATGGCACAGTGAAAATGAAAAACGTAGAGTAGGTACTGCCCCATATGAGAATGCCTTGTCGTGGCGGGGTAGCTCAAAGAATTGATCAATTGTTTGCTAAATGTCTCAATTTTAAAAAACAGTTAGAATATACATGTGCAGTTGCACTTAAATTATTTCATGCTGATCATGTGCGGCGCTGGCTTCCCCCCTTTTTTTACTTGTATTGGTAAGTGGCTGACCACCACTAGTTGCCGTGCGCGCCGGGTCATGCATGCTATTTTATCTGTTTTTTTTCTTTCTTATAATTGATTTAGGCTGCTGTACACACATACAGCAGCCCTGCCCTGCCCCAGGCTATATGTAATTGTGCACCTGTGCCTGTGCCTGTTTCACTCTTTATCTGTGGCTGCTGGTTTGGCGTATGTGGAGGTCAGATCTGAAATGTCCATCCCTGGACCTGGTCGGCCTTTACCTGCATCCGTCTTACTGGCACCATGGGGGTGATTCAGCAATGCTCCAGGTACTTTTGCAGTTTTTGCAGTCCTGCTTTTACAGTTTTTTTGCAGTTATGCTTTTAATAATTCAGGAGGCCGCAATGGCACAGTGAAAATGAAAAACGTAGAGTAGGTACTGCCCCATATGAGAATGCCTTGTCGTGGCGGGGTAGCTCAAAGAATTGATCAATTGTTTGCTAAATGTCTCAATTTTAAAAAACAGTTAGAATATACATGTGCAGTTGCACTTAAATTATTTCATGCTGATCATGTGCGGCGCTGGCTTCCCCCCTTTTTTTACTTGGACCAAAAGGGTAACAGGTATATACAGAGTCCGTGGAGGGTTCTTGACGGAGAAGGGTAAGGTCCTGGTCCAGAATGGATGGTAGTAGGCTGGCTCCAGTGACCTTGTCACGGTCCACGGGTACAGATGGCTGATGGCGGAACGGGATGACACTTGCGCCAGTAATAGCCGAGATTGTCCAGGATAGCCAGATACGGGTTAGCAATGATCTGAGGAGACAAACAGTATCAGCGAAGCACAGAGACTGCAGACGCAGTGCAGACAGATCAGGAACAGAACCGGATGTAGCAATGATAGAACACGTTGCTCCGGCACTCCCCTAATGGTGGAGTGACCAGATATAGTACTGAGTGCGCAGCCATTGGTTAATTAGCCATTTCAAAAATGCACGCTGCCCCTTTAAGAGAGACGGTGGGCGCGGCCTCGCGTCCTAAGCAGTCTATCTGGAGGCCTGCCAGCAGCGTGCCAGGAAGTGGAGGAGGACACAGGACGCCGAGGAGCAGATGGGACAGGAGACCCCAGCCCGCGCGCAGACTACTGCAGAGGGACAGCTAGAGGAACAGGTGAGTGAGCAGAACGGAGTGCAGAGCCAGCGCTGGGACCAAGTGTAACAGTATCCCCCTCTTTACTCCCCCTCTTTTTCAAGCCTGCGTGAAATCTTTTAAGAAGAAGAGGGGCCTGGATGTTCTCTTTAGGCTCCCAAGACCTCTCCTCAGGACCAAAACCTTTCCAGTCCACCAGGTAATAGATCCTACCTCTTACTCTCTTAGAGGCCAAGATATGTTTTACCTCAAAAACATCATCCTCAGAGACCGGATCAGGAGTGGTACCCGGGTCCTTAAAGAAGGAGCTCAACACTACTGGTTTGAGGAGGGAAACATGAAAGGAGTTAGGTACTCGTAGAGAATTAGGCAATTTCAGTTTATAAGAGACCGGGTTGATTTGTCTCAAGACTTCAAAGGGACCAATGAAACGGGGACCCAATTTGTACGATGGTAACTTCAGACGGATGTACTTGGAGGAGAGCCATACCTTGTCTCCTGGACGAAAGATGGGAGCCTCCAAACGTCTTTTGTCCGCATGCGTTTTCATACGTTGAGAAGCTTTCTCCAAAGCCGACCTGGTCTCTCTCCAAATGTCCGAGAAATTCTTAGACAAGGTATTGACTGCCGGAACATCAGACAATCCCAAGACAGGAAGAGGAATTCCGGGTTGCAGTCCAAACACAATCTGAAAGGGAGACTTTCCAGAAGATTCACTTACTACTTGGTTGTTGTAGGAGAATTCCGCCCAGGGCAGTAATTCTACCCAGTCATTATGATGAGCGTTGACGAAGTGACGCAGGTATCCAGCCAGGATTTGATTGATCCTCTCCACTTGCCCATTAGACTGGGGATGATATGCAGAAGAAAAATCTAGTTCAATTTTTACCATTTTACAGAGTCCTCTCCAGAACTTAGAGGTGAACTGGACGCCCCTGTCGGACACGATGTGGAGAGGAAATCCATGTAAACGGAAGATGTGCTGAATGAAGTGAGTGGCCAGTTCTGGAGCAGACGGGAGACCAGATAACGGAACAAAGTGGGCCATTTTAGAGAAGCGGTCCACCACAACCCATACCACTGAGCAGCCAGAAGAAATGGGAAGATCCGTGATGAAATCCATCGCGATGTGCTGCCAGGGAGCGGACGGAATCGGAAGAGGCAGAAGCCTGCCGGCTGGTAGATGTTTAACAGTTTTGTTACGGGCACATGAAGGACAGGCTGCGACGAACTCCTGGATATCCTTGCCCATGGTAGGCCACCAGTAATAACGGGAGATGAGTAGCTGCGTCTTTCTCTGACCAGCATGGCCAGCTAACTTAGAAGAATGACCCCAGCGCAGAACACGACTACGATCAGAGGCTGACACGAAAGTCTTCCCAGGAGGTAGCCGGGCCAGATCAGTGGAGGCAACAGAGACTAACTTAGAAGGTTCAATAATGTGCTGAGGTTCCTCCTCCAGTTCAGGAGGCAAGAAGGCTCTAGAGAGTGCGTCTGCCTTGATGTTCTTGTCAGCTGGACGGAAATGAAGTACAAAATTGAAACGGGCAAAAAATAATGCCCAACGGGCCTGACGGGGATTCAGTCTTAAAGCAGATTGGAGATAGGCAAGGTTTTTATGGTCGGTGAATATGATTACCTGGTGATGAGCTCCTTCAAGAAGATGTCTCCATTCTTGCAGAGCCAATTTGATGGCCAACAATTTGCGATCACCGACAGAGTAGTTCCTTTCTGCAGGAGAAAAAACCTTGGAAAAAAAACCACACGAGATCATCCGCCCGGTAGACGACTTCTGGGTCAGAACTGCTCCTGCACCTATGGAAGAAGCATCAACTTCAAGAAAAAATTGCTCACTTGAATTAGGACGATGGAGAACGGGTGCGGAAGCGAAGGCTTTTTTGAGAGAAACAAAGGCCTCTTCTACCTCGGAGGACCATTCCTTAGAGTTTACACCTTTCCGGGTTAAGGCTGTGATTGGAGCCACTCGGGTGGAAAAGTGTGGAATAAATTGCCGGTAGTAATTGGCGAACCCGAGGAACCTTTGTATGGCTTTTAGCCCAGACGGACGAGGCCAGTTGAGAACTGCAGACAACTTCTCCGGATCCATCTTTAATCCTGTGGAAGATACAATGTACCCAAGGAAAGGCAAAGAAGACTGCTCAAAGAGGCATTTCTCATATTTGGCATATAACCTGTTCTCTCTCAGTCTTTGTAAGACCAGGCGTACTTGCCTCCGGTGTGACGTCAAGTCAGCAGAAAAAAATCAAAATATCGTGCAGGTAAACCACGACACAAGTATAGAGCAAGTCCCTGAAAATGTCATTAACAAATTCCTGAAAAACCGCAGGTGCATTGCTTAGGCCGAATGGCATTACCAGGTATTCATAGTGGCCGTCACGGGTGTTGAAGGCTGTTTTCCATTCGTCCCCCTCTCTGACTCGGATCAGGTTGTAGGCCCCTCTGAGGTCCAATTTGGTGAAGATCTTGGCCCCTCGGAGACGATCAAACAGCTCTGAAATAAGAGGTAATGGATACCTGTTTTTTACCGTGATTTGATTTAGACCCCGATAGTCAATGCAGGGCCGCAAGGATCCATCCTTTTTCTTCACAAAGAAGAATCCAGCTCCTGCCGGTGACGATGACTTTCGGATAAATCCTCTAGCCAGATTCTCTTGGATGTAGTCCGACATGGCCTGAGTCTCTGCCTGTGAAAGGGGATAAACTCTCCCGTGAGGAGGAGATGCTCCTGGAAGAAGCTCTATCTGACAGTCATACGACCTGTGTGGAGGTAGTCTCTCAGCCTCCTTTTTCCCAAAGACGTCAGAGAAGGACCAATAGATGGAAGGCAACCCTGGCAGGGTATCAGGCTGGACTGGAGGCGAAACAGGTTGAATCCGGGTTAAGCAGCGATTCATGCAGGTATCTCCCCAACGCAGAACTTCTCCAGTTTTCCAATTAAGGACTGGTTCATGCATCTGGAGCCAAGGTAAACCTAAAAGCATGGGATGGGATAAACCGGGATATACATAAAATCGCATTCGTTCAGTATGCATTAGACCTACCCGGAGTTCCACCAACTCGGTTTGAAACTGGACGGGCTCGGTCAGCGGTTTGCCATCCACGGCGGACACCTGTAACGGATCAGGAAGACGCTGGACTGGTAAGCGGTAATGATCCACAACCGCCTGCTGGATGAAGTTCCCTGCAGCTCCAGAATCCAGTAGACAATGTTCGGAGAATTTTACTGCTCCAAAGGACACAGAGACTGAGATGTGTAAAGAGGGAGAGGACTGTTCTCTACCTAGGTTGGCCCCTCCTACCAGACCTAGGCACTGGAGTTTCCCGACTTTTTAGGACAGAAATGGATCAAATGTTAAGAACTACCGCAGTAGTAACAACTTCCCTCCTTGCGACGTGCCTCCCGGCGGCGGGTGGCCAAACTTACATGGTCCACCTCCATGGCCTCGGAGGCGGAGGGCGAAGTACCTGTTTTGTACAAACTAGAGTCCAGGTGATAGGACCTTTTGTCCCGCTTGATCTCCATGGAGCGCTCCTGAAAACGCAGGTCAATTTGGGTTGCCAAGGATATTAGCTCTTCCAAGAGGGTAGGTCTGTCCCGTCCCGCCAGCTCATCCTTGATTCTTCCGGATAGGCCTTCCCAGAAGTTAGCAACCAGGGCCTCATTGTTCCACGATAATTCAGACTAGAGGGTGCGGAATTTAACAGCATACTGAGCTACCGTGAGAGTACCTTGGCGCAGGTGGAGCAGAGCTGAGGCAGTCGAAGTGGTGCGACCAGGTTCATCGAAAGTCCTGCGAAAAGCCTCTAGGAAAGATTGAAGATCGTTAACCAGCGGATCCCCTCTCTCCCATAGAGGGTTTAGCCAGGCGAGGGCCTCTCCTCCCAGGTGTGACATGATGAAGCCCACCTTGGCTCGGTCAGAAGCAAACATATGCCCCAAGATTTCGAAGTGTAGAGTGCACTGATTGAGGAAACCCCGACACAGAGTAGGGTCACCCTGGAAACGGGTAGGAGCCGCCAGACGGGGACCTTGACTTGCCATGGGAACTGGTACCTGATTATTGATAGAAGAGTCAGGTGCAGACGAGGACCCTAAGGAATCCATGCGGATAGACAAGCTGCGTAGATAAGTCGTGATCTTGTCCTGTTGAACTCCCAAACGGGTCACCTCCTGGCACAGATCCGTGGTCGGAGATCTCTGGGATCCAGCGGGTTCCATGGCCGGAGCAATCTGTAACGAATGGAAGCGGAGGCAGAGGTGGTGAAGTTCACATTCGTTTTTATTTTTTAATGTGGAACCTCGAGACCGCGGTTCGGGGGGCTCCGAAGGGGGCGTAACTAGTGAGCCCCGGGTACCCGTAGTAAGGCCCCTCGAACAGGACCAGAATGGAATACCCGGAGGACACAGGTGCTACCTCCAGTTAGACCCCGGTCACGTGGCAGCTGTCCCAGAGGGACCAAAAGGGTAACAGGTATTTACAGAGTCCGTGGAGGGTTCTTGACGGAGAAGGGTAAGGTCCTGGTCCAGAACGGATGGTAGTAGGCTGGCTCCAGTGACCTTGTCACGGTCCACGGGTACGGATGGCTGATGGCGGAACGGGATGACACTTGCGCCAGTAATAGCCGAGATTGTCCAGGATAGCCAGATACGGGTTAGCAATGATCTGAGGAGACAAACAGTATCAGCGAAGCACAGAGACTGCAGACGCAGCGCAGACAGATCAGGAACAGAACCGGATGTAGCAATGATAGAACACGTTGCTCCGGCACTCCCCTAATGGTGGAGTGACCAGATATAGTACTGAGTGCGCAGCCATTGGTTAATTAGCCATTTCAAAAAATGCACGCTGCCCCTTTAAGAGAGACGGTGGGCGCGGCCTCGCGTCCTAAGCAGTCTATCTGGAGGCCTGCCAGCAGCGTGCCAGGAAGTGGAGGAGGACACAGGACGCCGAGGAGCAGATGGGACAGGAGACCCCAGCCCGCGCGCAGACTGCTGCAGAGGGACAGCTAGAGGAACAGGTGGAAGGTGCCAATCACCCTGTGACTGTCCTCACGGACCACAAGAATCTTGAATTCCTCCGTACAGCAAAAAGATTGTCTGCAAGACAAGCACGATGGGCCTTATTTTTCTCAAGATTCAATTTTATGATTTCTTACCGGCCTGGTTCAAGAAATGGCAAGGCTGACGCCCTGTCCAGGATGTGTTCGGAACCTCAGGAGAGGTCTAGTAATGATGATACAATTCTAGGCCCTAAAAATTTTTTGGGAATATTGCGCTCTAGAGGACTATGTAATAGAATTAAAGATGGATATCAAGAGGACTCTTTCCTTAACCATCCTTCGGAAGACGTCGATCTTTCATTCAAAGAGGGGTTTTGGATGCAGAAACACCAAATATATGTACCTGAATCTTCTCGCCTTGAAGTCCTCAGAAGTGTCCATGATTCTAAACTGGCAGGACATCCTGGAGTTGCAAAAACACAAGACTTACTACTTCGTTTCTTTTGGTGGCCTAATTGTAGGAAGGACGTGAGGAAATATGTTTCAACCTGTTTAACATGCGCACGAAACAAGACCCCACGATCGTCTCCTCTAGGACTCTTGCAACCACTCCCAGTTCCATCCAGGCCTTGGGGATCTATTTCCATGGATTTTATTGTGGAACTACCCCCTTCCAAACAGATGACCGTAATCCTTGTCATAGTGGACCGACTCACAAAAATGGCCCACTTTATTCCAACTGAAGGAATTCCTACTGCTGAAAAAACTGCAGAACTGATAATCAAAGAGGTATTCAGGTTACATGGAATTCCTGACAGCGTGGTGTCTGACAGAGGTGTTCAGTTTACGTCAAAATTTTGGAAGAGTTTCTGTACAGCCTTGGGAGTCACGGTGAATCTTTCTACCGCTTTCCATCCTCAGTCCAATGGCCAGACGGAGAGAACGAACCAGACTTTGGAGCAATACCTCCGTTGCTTCATTTCCTATCTTCAGGATGACTGGGTGGACTATTTACCAACAGCAGAGTTTGCCTACAACAACTCCATACATAGCGCTACATCTCAAACCCCATTTTTTGCTAATTATGGAGTACATCCAGTATTTATCCCTAAACTGCCAGTGAACACTCCCATTCCTGCTGTTAATGACAGGCTTGCAAAATTACAGGAATCCCAGAAGGAATTATCAGAGATATTACTCAAGACCCAGGAAGTATATAAGGAAGCAGCAGATAAACATCGGAGAGTGCCCCCTGCTCTTCAGGTTGGAGACAAAGTTTGGCTGTCCACTAAAAACCTTAAGACACATGTGCCATCCTCCAAATTGGGTCAGAAATTCATTGGACCTTTTCAAATTTCTGCAAAAATTAACCAGATTGCTTTTCGTTTAAAACTTCCCAACAATCTAAAGATTCATCCAGTATTACACATATCCTTGCTCAAACCCTTCTGTGAAAACCCGTTTCCAGGAAGAATTCAGCCACCTCCTCCACCAGAAAGGATCCGTGGTGAAGAAGAATACATTGTGGATAAGATTCTGGACTCCCGAAAATTCAGAGGTAAACTGCAGTATCTGGTGCAGTGGGAAGGTTACGGACCAGAGGAAAATTCATGGGAACCAAAGGACAACGTCCATGCTCCTGGACTTACAAGAGCCTTTCATCAGAGGTACCCAGATAAGCCAGCTCCTGAGATGTCCAGAGGCCATCCTGGAAGGAGGGGAGTACTGTCAGGAATCGAACCCAGTGTCTCTTGTCCACCGGCCAGCAGCTCTACCATCTGAGCTATTCTGCTGGCTACAAAGTTCCTTGCTGAACCAGATACCATTGACTGTTCTTCCTGATCGGCTTCACCCAGTGCTCTCTCGTTTGGCCTCTGATTGCCAATTACACGCCCTATATAAACCTGGCCCTGTGGGTGTGTCATTGCGAGATTATTGTGCTCTTAGCCTTTAGTCAAGCGTTTCCTGCTGCTACAAACACTGCTCTCCTGTGAACTGACCTCGGCCTGCCCTTCTGACTACGCTCTCCGCCTGATCCATTGCTACAAACACTGCTTTCCTGTGTACCGACCTCCGGCTGCCACCTGACTACGTTATCTGCCTGCTCCTCTGCTACCGAACTGCCTTTCCTGTGTACCGACCTCCGGCTGCCACCTGACTACGTTATCTGCCTGCTCCTCTGCTACAAACACTGCTTTCCTGTGTACCGACCTCCGGCTGCCACCTGACTACGCTACCTGCCTCTGCTTTCCCTAGTGTTTGCAGTAACATCGGCTCCAACCCAGACGGGATCTTGACATTAATATTCTCAGTAAGTTTTTTCTGTAAGTGGGTATGAGACGTAACAAGGGACTGATGTCTCCCAGAAAAATCCTGCACCATCTGCGTCAAACTGGACACTTGATCTGTCAAATTATGCAGCGGATCCATGACCAGGGAAAAAAGATTGCAAACTCCCGTTTAAATGTCAGGTTAGTGATAATGTAAAGCAGCTGAAATGCAGGCCAGTGTGCTCAGGACAAGCCTGCACTGCAGCAGCCAAAACCACCACCAGGTGGCAGCAAAAACATCCAAAGCTGTGTTAGGAATAATCAGTCATACAAGAACCAGAGGTCTCAGCAAGCCCGTGGTCAGAAACAAGCCAATAGGTCAAAACCAGATGGGAGTTGTCAGACTACTGCTTGTAGCGTCGGCGTCCCTGCCCTCTGCCAGGCAGGGACGCTGTTCCCCTCACCCCTCTGCTCCAGGTCCAGCGTCCTCGGCGTCCCTGCCCTCTGCCAGGCAGGGACGCTGTTCCCCTCACCCCTCTGCTCCAGGTCCGGCGTCCTCCTGCCGCTCTGCTGGCAGTGCACGCTCCTTTCCTGCCTCTGTGCTTAGGGCGCGCGCACGGGCGCTGCCCCCCCTCTTAAAGGGGCCGCGGCCGTCGTCCTAAGAAGTCCCCGGCCAATGGCCGGAGGACTTCACCTTATATAAGGCCCCTCCTCCAAAATGGAGGTGCCCGAGCAATGTTGTTGCACAGTTCACTACTCTGCTTCAGTCCTCAGGGTCCTTGCCAGATACCTGTCTGTCGCTATCTGTTACCTGCCTGCACGCTCACCTGGGAGCGCTCATCTGTTACCTGCCTGCACGCTCACCTGGGAGCGCTCATCTGTTACCTGCCTGCACGCTCACCTGGGAGCGCTCATCTGTTACCTGCCTGCCCGCTCACCTGGGAGCGCTCATCTGTTACCTGCTTGCCCGCTCACCTGGGAGCGCTCATCTGTTACCTGCTTGCCCGCTCACCTGGGAGCGCCCATCTGTTACCTGCCTGCCCGCTCACCTGGGAGCGCTCATCCGTTACCTGCCTGCTAGCCTACCTGGAGGCTCAGCCATCACAGGTCATATCTACACTCCTCCAGAGACTGCCCCGGTCACTTGCCGTGACCTCCTACCCACTCATCCAGAGACTGCCCCGGTCACTTGCCGTGACCTCCTACCCACTCATCCAGAGACTGCCCCGGTCACTTGCCGTGACCTCCTACCCACTCATCCAGAGACTGCCCCGGTCACTTGCCGTGACCTCCTGCCCACTCTTCCAGAGACTGCCTCGGTCACTTGCCGCGACTTCCTGCCCGTTCATCCAGAGACTACCTCGCTTATCTGCTGTGACTACCTGCCCGTCCACCCTGGTCGCCACCCGCTCTCTTACAAGGTACGCCCCTTTGTATAGTAGCTCAGAGGTTCCGCCTCCCAGACCCGTTACACTGCTGTGTAGCGCAACCTTCCCCAGAGGGAGCTAGGGAAGGACGGGAGACTGAGTACACAGAGAAGCTATACACATCAGAAGCACAGGCACCACCAAGTGGTGGGAGCGTGGTCAGGCAAGTCGAGTCAAAACCGTACAGAGGCAGAAGTACCAGAAGGAGCAGCAATACACGTAGTCAATATACCAAGCCGAGGGTCAAATAGCCAGACAGAGAACGTAGCAGCAGAGACGGATACCAAGAGACCGGGTCAGAGTCAGTCCGGATCATACACGAGTAAACAAGTCAAAGGCAGGAGGATCACCAGGTAACAGGGGTCGAGGCTTTAAACTGGAAGCTTTAGCTATCACTAACACTGGTAAGCCGGCTGTGACGGACTGAAATAGCCCAGCCCGCTCCAGAACGAGGCCGAGGAAATTAACCCCCGCATGACCAGTCCTGAGAGAGGACAGCAGCGCACAAACTCTGGACTGGACCATGACAGCCAGATATATTAATCACAGCAGTTCGGTAATGGCGCTTCCGCCGGCAAATCCTGTGCGACGTCAACACAGATTAGCGTCATATGACGCCCAGCCAAACCCCAGCCTGACGCGTCAGAGTGGAGGCATGGCTTAGGCGGCAGAATAGACGCGTCACCATGGAGACGCTAGAACACAGGAAGCTGGCAGGAGCGCACGCTGCAGTGATTACAAGACAACATGTGTCCGTAAAGGGGGAATCAGAGGAAAAAATGAATGAAGAAGGAGCATGAAAAATGTGCATTGACCCAGTACCAGGGGCGTAACTAGGAACGGCAGGGTCCCACAGCAAACTTCACAATGGGCCCCCCCACGCGCGTTGCCAATCCCAGTCTACCCAAGTTGTGTTAAGAAAGATACCTTTATTATCCAAAATTAGAGGTTTTTGGACTAATGATAGTGAAATAACAGAAAAGAACCAGCTCCCAGGAAGCAACTGAGCTAGTGACGAAGGTAGGCTTTCTCCAGAGTAAATGTGTGAAGAAACTTGTAATCCAGCCTGCAAATTGCTTTCAAAACAGATGATTTATTCAGTAGAACAACAGTCCGGTATACAGAATAATCTAAGATTGTTCTGTATACCGTACTTTTGTTCTACTGAATAAATCATCCATTTTGAAAGCAATTTATGGGCTAGATTACAAATTTCTACTTCACAAGAATAATGCAACATAATTACCTTATTCAGCAGTTTCCTGGGGCCCTAGGCCCCTGATGGGGCCTGCAGTTTCCTGGGCCCTAGGCCCCTGATGGGGCCTGCAGTTTCCTGGGGCCCAAGGCCCCTAATGGGGCCTGCAGTTTTCTTTGGACCTAGGCCCCTAATGGGGCCTGCTGCTTGCTTTGGACCTAGGCCCCTAATGGGGCCTACTGCTTCCTTTGGACCAAGGCCCCTAATGGGGCATGCTGTTTCCTAGGGCCCCAATAGGGGCCTGCTGCTTCCTAGGGCCTCTAATGTGGCCCGCTGTGTCCTGGGGCCTGAGGCCCCTGATACACTCACACCTCCCACCTCCACTCTCCCCCCTCTCCTCAAGTGCCGGGACGGGAAGCTGCGGCTGCCGCGTCCCTGTGTAACGGGTCTGGTAGGCGGAACCTCTGAGCTTTATTATACAAGAAGGCTTTCCTTGTAAAGGAGCGGGTGGCGCCCGGGGAGACGGATAGGAAGTCACGGCAAGTGACAGGGACAGTCTCTGGACAGACGGGAAGGGGTCACGGCAAGTGAGCGGGGCAGTCTCTGATATACGGACAGGTAGTCACGGCAAGTGACCGGGGCAGTCTCTGGATAAACGGACAGGTAGTCACGGCAAGTGACCGGGGCAGTCTCTGGATAAACGGGCAGGGAGTCACGGCAAGTGACCGAGGCAGTCTCTGGATAAGTAGGCAGGGAGTCACGGCAAGTGACCGGGGCAGTCTCTGGAAAGGTAGGCAGGGAGTCACGGCAAGTGACCGGGGCAGTCTCTGGATAGGTAGGCAGGGAGTCACGGCAAGTGACCGGGGCAGTCTCTGGAAAGACAGGCAGGTATATACGACCTGAGATGGTGGAGCCTCCCGGTAGGCTAGCAGGACGGTGGCAGATGAATGCTCCCAAGTGAGCAGGCGAGAGTCTCTGGAATAGCCGAGGATCACCGCATGTGACGTCCGAACCTCCGGGTAGGGCTGCAGTCAGATGGCAGATGAGCGCCCCAAGTGAGCAGGCGAGAGTCTCTGGATTAGCCGAGGGTCACCGCATGTGACGTCCGGACCTCCGGGTAGGGCTGCAGTCAGATGGCAGATGAGCGCTCCCAAGTGAGCCAGCGAGAGTCTCTGGAATAGCTGATGGTCACCACATGTGACGGCCGAACCTCCAAGTAGGCTTGCGGACAGGTACGGACAGCAAACGGGCAGGAAACAGGCAGGTAACTGGTAACGGCACCTGAGGGCTGAAGCAGAGTAAAACAGTGCAACAACAACATTGCTCGGGCACCTCCATTAAGGAGGAAGTACTTTATATAGGGTGGAGTCCTCCGGCATTGGCCGGGGACCTTTTTGAAAAATGCGCGCGGCCCCTTTAAGAGCGGGGGAGCGCGCGCCCTAAGTCCAGAAGCAGGGAAGGAGCGCGCGGCCCCAGCAGGACGGAAGGAGGACGCTGAGTGCGGGTAAGGGGGGCGACGTCCCTGCCTGGCAGTGGACGCTGTTGCAGGGGAACAGCGTCCCTGCCTGGCAGAGGGCAGGGACGTCGGCGCTACACCCTGTACAAGAGAGTCAGACTCAGCAAGCATACTTACCAATCTGCCAATCGTCAGGTGACTGCGTCCTCCAGCTCTTCTGCTCCGCGCGCCGCTCCGTCCTCCACGCTCCGACGTCCACCACGCCAGCCTTGCATGTGACGTGAGAGGGCGCGCACGCCCCCACGTCACATGACGCGGAAGTGCCGGACTGCTCGG
The DNA here is from genome assembly GCA_033576555.1 of Oophaga sylvatica. NCBI lineage: Eukaryota > Metazoa > Chordata > Amphibia > Anura > Dendrobatidae > Oophaga > Oophaga sylvatica. The sequence goes on from JARQOD010002261.1 coordinate 57,081, forward strand.
GGCCCTTCCCACCTCCTCTCATAGCGGCGCCGGAGGTGGCGGCGGGCCCCATATCAGACTCACACCACCGGCAGCTTGCATGGGCGTACCCAGGATCAAAACTAGGGGGGGGCAAGCCAATGTCGCATTTTATACAGGTTACATCATATACACTGCACATTATACTGCATATTAGGTATGGAGCATTAGAACTGTTGTATATTGTATAATACAGCAGTGTATGCGACACTACGCTGTATACACCATATACTACACTCTATATACCGCACACGATGTGTATGACCCTGTATACACCATATACTACACTCTATATACCGCACACGATATGTATGACCCTGTATACACCATATACTACACTCTATATACTGCACACAATATGTATGACCCTGTATACACCATATACTACACTCTATATACCGCACACGATATGTATGACCCTGTATACACCATATACTACACTCTATATACCGCACACGATATGTATGACCCTGTATACACCATATACTACACTCTATATACCACACACGATATGTATGACCCTGTATACACCATATACTACACTCTATATACTGCACACAATATGTATGACCCTGTATACACCATATACTACACTCTATATACCGCACACGATATGTATGACCCTGTATACACCATATACTACACTCTTATTTTGAAGTAAAAAAAAAACAAAACAGGAACAAATACAATACTTAAAATAAAGAACAAGTAAAGTTAAAAATCAACAAACTTACTGGTATTTCAATGGAACTATGGGCCTGCTTTTGGCTAATGAGATGGTCAATGTTCATATTTGTCACAAGTGAAGCAATTTTTCTCTTTCTTGATATCATTATTTCCTAGGGATTCCAAATTGCTATTAGTAAAATACCAATATATATACAGCGCTACAAAAACAATATACCAGCAATAAAACTGCCCACACAGAGACATACAGCCTGCACTGCCCATCACTGCAGCCTTGCCAATCCATATAATTTCGTCCTCATCAGTGCACATATTGGTGCAACTCCGCTTTTAGCTCAGGCTAAGACTGGTGTGGTGTGAGAGTCCCTAATAGGCAGGTAAATGTCCCCAATAGGCAGCATTGGTCGCCAATAGGCAGGTAAATGTACCAATAGGCAGCATTGGTCCCCAATAGGCAGCATATGTCCTCAATAGGCAGCATAGGTCCCCAATAGGCAACATAGTCTGTTGTGAATGGGTTTGAGATGAGTTCTGAGCAGAGGCTCCCTCTGGTGGTTACAAGCGGTGCTAGTCTGTCCAGTGAAGATTGTGAGGACTGGGAATCAGGTGTTACTGACTGGTCTTATATAAGGGAGTCACCTTCCCATCAGGGTTGCCGGTGATCAATTGTTCTGGTCTGAATCCTTTATTCCTGTTTCCCTTGTAGCCTGCTGTGTCGTGTCTGCATCTCCTGCTAACAGATAAGACATTTTCTTCTTTTGTTTTTGTGCTATATTTTTGCATTTTGTCCTGCACTTCTGTGGGGGCCTTCAGGGTCCCCTCCGGGGGCTTCTGCCCTCTCAGTTTAGTTCAGCCACTGATGTTTGTACATTTGCTTTTTCCAGTTTCTTCAGTGGCTGCTGTTTTGATTTTGTTACACCAGAGAGCTAATTTAGGTGGAAGAGGTCGTGTGATCTCAGGTGTTTTTGAAATTAGTAGAGTTGGTGCTTTTCAGGGTTTTCTGGGATTGCAGTAAGTACCCTTCCTATCCTTTTCTATTTAGTTAGTTTGGGCCCCAGCGTTTGCTCATACTATTTTCTTTCTGTGTCAGTATTTCATCTTGTCTAACCGCCATTACATGTTTGGGGGCTTTCTATTATCTTTGGGGTTCTGCTCCGGGGCAGATAGCTTTCCTATTTCTATCTTTAGGTGTAGTTAGTTTCTCAGGCTGTGACGAGGCGTCTAGGACCAACGTAGGAACGCTCCACGGCTGCCTCTAGTTGTTGTGGTTAGTCAGGGTACTGCAATCTCATAGATTCCAACTGCTCTGGTGTATTGCCTTTTTTACCTGCACTCCTCAGCTACCGAAACATAACAGTATCACCGGCCAAAAAATTGAAAATTGTATGGTACTCACAGAAGGGAAAAAATATTGTGAAAGAAAAAAGGTTGTCAGAGTTGTCAGAGATATTTTTCTGTTTGTTGCATTTTTTTTTCCCTCTGTATCTCTGGGTGCTGGGGAGGATCTTTTCTCTCAATGGAGTTTGCACAGTTGTCTGGCCGTGTGGATCAGCTTGCCACTGAGGTTCGGAGTATTGCTATCTATCTTGCTGGTTTGCCTGTTGTGGAACCTAGGATTCCCATGCCAGATTTGTTTTTAGGGGATCGAGCTAAGTTTCAGAATTTCAAAAATAATTGTAAATTGTTTTTTGCCTTAAAATCTAAGTCCTCAGGGAACGCAGCGCAGCAGGTTCAAATTATCATCTCTCTCCTGCGCGGCGATCCTCAGGATTGGGCTTTTTCCCTGATACCTGGGGATCCTGTTTTGAGTGATGTTGATGCATTTTTTCAGGCCTTGGGGTTATTGTACGATGAGCCTAATGTCACTGATCAAGCTGAAAAAGCCTTGTTGGCATTAAATCAGGGGCTTGATGACGCTGAGTTATACTGTCAGAGATTCCATAGGTGGGCAGTCCTGACCAAATGGAATGACGACGCTTTGGCAGCCCTTTTCCGGAAGGGTCTGTCAGATAATGTAAAGGATGTTATGGTGGGATTCCCTGTCCCCTCTGGTCTCAATGATTCTATGTCATTAGCGATTCAAATTGACAGACGTTTGCGTGAGCGGAGAAATATGCGTGGAATGGTGTTGCCTTGTGAACCAGCTTCTGAACCCATGCAGTGTGATAGAGTGGTGTCTGGGGCACAGCGTCATGAGTTTCGAAAGCGCAATGGGTTGTGTTTCTACTGTGGTGATGCCTCTCATGCTATTTCAGTCTGCCCTAAGCGGGGAAGACGTTTTGCACGCTCAGTTGTCTTGGGTAGTGTTCAGACTAAGTTTTTATTAACTGTCACTCTGATATGCTCTCTGTCCTCATTTTCTGCTCAGGCTTTCGTTGATTCTGGAGCAGCTATTAACCTGATGGATTATGATTTTGCTAAACGTTGTGGATTTCCCTTGATACCCCTACAGAAGTCTATTCCCCTACTGGGGATCGATTCTACCCCTTTGGCTGAGAATAAACCCCAGTTTTCTACTCAGGTGATAATGAGGGTTGAACCTGATCACCAGGAGTGCTGCAAATTTTTGATTCTGTATAATCTGCATGACATTATCGTGCTGGGTTTTCCTTGGTTACAGTCTCATAATCCTGTTTTGGATTGGAAATCTGTGTCTGTAACCAGTTGGGGCTGCCAATGTGTTAATACCAACACTCCTGTTTTTTCTGCCTCCCCCCAGGCTCAGGATGTTCCTGACTTTTTGATTGATTTTTCTGATGTGTTTAGCGAAAGTAAATCTGCATCCTTGCCTCCCCATAGGAGCTATAACTGCACTATTGAATTAGTGCCTGGTAGTAAATTCCCTAAAGGTCGCCTTTTTAACTTGTCTGTACCTGAACATGACGCTATGCGGTCTTATTTCAAGGAATCATTGGAGAAGGGTCATATCAGACCATCCTCTTCACCCTTAGGTGCCGGTTTTTTCTTTGTGGCCAAAAAGGATGGTTCATTAAGGCCGTGTATTGATTATCGTCTCTTGAACAATATTACTGTGAAATATCAATACCCGTTACCCTTGATTTCTGACCTGTTTTCCAGGGTGAAAAACGCTACTTGGTTTACCAAGCTTGACCTCAGGGGGGCGTATAACCTTATTCGCATTAAGCACGGGGATGTATGGAAGACGGCATTCAATACCCCTGAAGGGCATTTTGAGTACCTGGTGATGCCCTTTGGGCTCACTAATGCTCCTTCCGTCTTCCAGTCCTTCATGAATGACATTTTCAGAGGTTTTGTGGACAAATTTCTGATTGTTTATTTGGATGATATCTTGATTTTTTCTAATGACTGGGACTCTCATGTGAAACATGTTCGAACTGTATTCCAGATTTTGAGAGAGAATGCTCTGTATGTGAAGGGATCAAAGTGTCTTTTTGGTGTACAGAGGATCTCATTTCTGGGATTCATTTTGTCCCCATCTGTTATTGAAATGGACCCGGTCAAGGTTCAGGCCATCTGTGATTGGGTCCAACCTACTTCATTAAAGGCTCTTCAGAGATTTTTGGGTTTTGCCAATTTTTATCGTAAATTTATTGGTAATTTCTCGGTTATTGTTAAACCATTAACTGATTTGACCAGAAAGGGTTCTGATGTGGTGAATTGGCCTCCTGAGGCAGTCTCTGCATTTCAGGAACTTAAGCAGAGATTCACTTCTGCTCCTGTTCTACGGCAGCCTGATGTTTCTCTGCCATTTCAGGTGGAGGTTGATGCCTCTGAAATTGGGGCAGGTGCCGTTTTGTCCCAAAAAGATCCAGAGACCTCTAAAAGTAACCCTTGTGCCTTTTTCTCTCAAAAATGTTCTCCTACTGAACGTAATTATGACGTGGGTAATCGGGAGTTATTGGCCATGAAGTGGGCTTTTGAAGAGTGGAGACATTGGCTGGAGGGAGCCAAACATCAGGTGGTGGTTCTTACGGACCATAAGAATCTGGTCTATCTGGAATCTGCCAAGCGACTCAATCCTAGACAGGCCAGGTGGGCCTTGTTTTTCACACGTTTTAATTTTGTGGTTTCCTTTCTTCCTGGCACTAAGAATGTTAAGGCGGATGCCCTCTCGAGGAGTTTCCTTGCAGACTCTCCTGAATTATCTGATCCTTCTGTTATTTTGAAAGAGGGTGTAGTTCTTTCCGCCATCTCGCCCAATTTGAGACTTGCTCTGGAGGGGTGTCAGGAGGATAGGCCCGAGTGCTGCCCTGTTGGAAAATTGTTTGTCCCGGACCAGTGGAAAAAGAGTGTGATGTCTGAGATTCATTGTTCCGTATTGGCTGGGCATCCCGGAATTTTTGGTACCAGAGACTTGGTTAGTCGGTCCTTTTGGTGGCCTACCTTGTCTCGTGATGTCAGGGAATTTGTGCAGTCCTTCGGGACTTGCTCTCACTCCAAGCCTTGCTCTCGCTCTAGTGGTTTGTTGATGCCATTGCCTGTGCCCAAGAGACCATGGACCCATATCTCTATGGATTTCATTTCCGACCTTCCTGTTTCTCAGAGAATGACCACCATCTGGGTAATTTGTGATAGGTTTTCCAAAATGATACATCTTGTGCCATTACCTAAGTTGCCTTCCTCCTCTGAATTGGTGCCGTTGTTCCTTCAGCACGTGGTTCGTTTACACGGCATTCCTGAGAACATTGTGTCTGACAGAGGAGTCCAGTTTGTTTCCAGATTTTGGAGGACTTTTTGTTCTAAACTGGGTGTTCAATTGTCTTTCTCCTCGGCATTTCATCCTCAGACCAATGGTCAAACTGAGAGAACAAACCAGACATTGGAGACTTATCTAAGATGCTTTGTGTCTGCTGATCAGGATGACTGGGTCTCTTTTTTGCCTTTGGCTGAGTTTGCTCTTAATAATAGGGCTAGCTCTGCCACTTTGATGTCTCCGTTTTTCTGTAATTCTGGGTTTCACCCTCGATTTTCTTCAGGACAGACGGAGGCTTCTGTCTGTCCAGGTGTTGACTCTGTTGTGGAGCGTATGCAACAGATTTGGGACCAGGTAGTGGAGAGGTTGTCCCTCTCTCAGGAGAAGGCCCAGCAGTTTGCTAACCGGCATAGGACTGATGGTCCTCGGTTTAAAGTGGGGGACTTGGTCTGGTTGTTCTCAAAGAATATTCCTATGAGAGTAGCATCTCCTAAATTTAAGCCTAGGTTCATTGGACCTTATAAGATCATGGAGATTATTAATCCTGTTTCTTTTCGTTTGCTTCTTCCAGGGACATTTAAGATCCATAACGTGTTCCACAAGTCCTTGTTGAAGAGGTTTGTTGAGCCAGTGGTTCCTGCTGCTGTGCCTCCTGACCCTGTTTTGGTTGAGGGTAATCTGGAGTATGTGGTTGAGAAAATATTAGATTCTCGTTTTTCTAGACGGAAACTCCAGTATTTGGTTAAATGGAGAGGTTATGGTCAGGAAGACAATTCTTGGGTGTTTGCTTCGGACATCCATGCTAGGAGACTTATCCGTGTGTATCATAGAACTCATCCTGACCGACCTGGTTGCTCAAATGAGGGTTCGGTGACCCCTCCTCAAGGGGGGGTACTGTTGTGAATGGGTTTGAGATGAGTTCTGAGCAGAGGCTCCCTCTGGTGGTTACAAGCGGTGCTAGTCTGTCCAGTGAAGATTGTGAGGACTGGGAATCAGGTGTTACTGACTGGTCTTATATAAGGGAGTCACCTTCCCATCAGGGTTGCCGGTGATCAATTGTTCTGGTCTGAATCCTTTATTCCTGTTTCCCTTGTAGCCTGCTGTGTCGTGTCTGCATCTCCTGCTAACAGATAAGACATTTTCTTCTTTTGTTTTTGTGCTATATTTTTGCATTTTGTCCTGCACTTCTGTGGGGGCCTTCAGGGTCCCCTCCGGGGGCTTCTGCCCTCTCAGTTTTGTTCAGCCACTGATGTTTGTACTTTTGCTTTTTCCAGTTTTTTCAGTGGCTGCTGTTTTGATTTTGTTACACCAGAGAGCTAATTTAGGTGGAAGAGGTCGTGTGATCTCAGGTGTTTTTGAAATTAGTAGAGTTGGTGCTTTTCAGGGTTTTCTGGGATTGCAGTAAGTACCCTTCCTATCCTTTTCTATTTAGTTAGTTTGGGCCCCAGCGTTTGCTCATACTATTTTCTTTCTGTGTCAGTATTTCATCTTGTCTAACCGCCATTACATGTTTGGGGGCTTTCTATTATCTTTGGGGTTCTGCTCCGGGGCAGATAGCTTTCCTATTTCTATCTTTAGGTGTAGTTAGTTTCTCAGGCTGTGACGAGGCGTCTAGGACCAACGTAGGAACGCTCCACGGCTGCCTCTAGTTGTTGTGGTTAGTCAGGGTACTGCAATCTCATAGATTCCAACTGCTCTGGTGTATTGCCTTTTTTACCTGCACTCCTCAGCTACCGAAACATAACAGTATCACCGGCCAAAAAATTGAAAATTGTATGGTACTCACAGAAGGGAAAAAATATTGTGAAAGAAAAAAGGTTGTCAGAGTTGTCAGAGATATTTTTCTGTTTGTTGCATTTTTTTTTCCCTCTGTATCTCTGGGTGCTGGGGAGGATCTTTTCTCTCAATGGAGTTTGCACAGTTGTCTGGCCGTGTGGATCAGCTTGCCACTGAGGTTCGGAGTATTGCTATCTATCTTGCTGGTTTGCCTGTTGTGGAACCTAGGATTCCCATGCCAGATTTGTTTTTAGGGGATCGAGCTAAGTTTCAGAATTTCAAAAATAATTGTAAATTGTTTTTTGCCTTAAAATCTAAGTCCTCAGGGAACGCAGCGCAGCAGGTTCAAATTATCATCTCTCTCCTGCGCGGCGATCCTCAGGATTGGGCTTTTTCCCTGATACCTGGGGATCCTGTTTTGAGTGATGTTGATGCATTTTTTCAGGCCTTGGGGTTATTGTACGATGAGCCTAATGTCACTGATCAAGCTGAAAAAGCCTTGTTGGCATTAAATCAGGGGCTTGATGACGCTGAGTTATACTGTCAGAGATTCCGTAGGTGGGCAGTCCTGACCAAATGGAATGACGACGCTTTGGCAGCCCTTTTCCGGAAGGGTCTGTCAGATAATGTAAAGGATGTTATGGTGGGATTCCTGTCCCCTCTGGTCTCAATGATTCTATGTCATTAGCGATTCAAATTGACAGACGTTTGCGTGAGCGGAGAAATATGCGTGGAATGGTGTTGCCTTGTGAACCAGCTTCTGAACCCATGCAGTGTGATAGAGTGGTGTCTGGGGCACAGCGTCATGAGTTTCGAAAGCGCAATGGGTTGTGTTTCTACTGTGGTGATGCCTCTCATGCTATTTCAGTCTGCCCTAAGCGGGGAAGACGTTTTGCACGCTCAGTTGTCTTGGGTAGTGTTCAGACTAAGTTTTTATTAACTGTCACTCTGATATGCTCTCTGTCCTCATTTTCTGCTCAGGCTTTCGTTGATTCTGGAGCAGCTATTAACCTGATGGATTATGATTTTGCTAAACGTTGTGGATTTCCCTTGATACCCCTACAGAAGTCTATTCCCCTACTGGGGATCGATTCTACCCCTTTGGCTGAGAATAAACCCCAGTTTTCTACTCAGGTGATAATGAGGGTTGAACCTGATCACCAGGAGTGCTGCAAATTTTTGATTCTGTATAATCTGCATGACATTATCGTGCTGGGTTTTCCTTGGTTACAGTCTCATAATCCTGTTTTGGATTGGAAATCTGTGTCTGTAACCAGTTGGGGCTGCCAATGTGTTAATACCAACACTCCTGTTTTTTCTGCCTCCCCCCAGGCTCAGGATGTTCCTGACTTTTTGATTGATTTTTCTGATGTGTTTAGCGAAAGTAAATCTGCATCCTTGCCTCCCCATAGGAGCTATAACTGCACTATTGAATTAGTGCCTGGTAGTAAATTCCCTAAAGGTCGCCTTTTTAACTTGTCTGTACCTGAACATGACGCTATGCGGTCTTATTTCAAGGAATCATTGGAGAAGGGTCATATCAGACCATCCTTCACCCTTAGGTGCCGGTTTTTTCTTTGTGGCCAAAAAGGATGGTTCATTAAGGCCGTGTATTGATTATCGTCTCTTGAACAATATTACTGTGAAATATCAATACCCGTTACCCTTGATTTCTGACCTGTTTTCCAGGGTGAAAAACGCTACTTGGTTTACCAAGCTTGACCTCAGGGGGGCGTATAACCTTATTCGCATTAAGCACGGGGATGTATGGAAGACGGCATTCAATACCCCTGAAGGGCATTTTGAGTACCTGGTGATGCCCTTTGGGCTCACTAATGCTCCTTCCGTCTTCCAGTCCTTCATGAATGACATTTTCAGAGGTTTTGTGGACAAATTTCTGATTGTTTATTTGGATGATATCTTGATTTTTTCTAATGACTGGGACTCTCATGTGAAACATGTTCGAACTGTATTCCAGATTTTGAGAGAGAATGCTCTGTATGTGAAGGGATCAAAGTGTCTTTTTGGTGTACAGAGGATCTCATTTCTGGGATTCATTTTGTCCCCATCTGTTATTGAAATGGACCCGGTCAAGGTTCAGGCCATCTGTGATTGGGTCCAACCTACTTCATTAAAGGCTCTTCAGAGATTTTTGGGTTTTGCCAATTTTTATCGTAAATTTATTGGTAATTTCTCGGTTATTGTTAAACCATTAACTGATTTGACCAGAAAGGGTTCTGATGTGGTGAATTGGCCTCCTGAGGCAGTCTCTGCATTTCAGGAACTTAAGCAGAGATTCACTTCTGCTCCTGTTCTACGGCAGCCTGATGTTTCTCTGCCATTTCAGGTGGAGGTTGATGCCTCTGAAATTGGGGCAGGTGCCGTTTTGTCCCAAAAAGATCCAGAGACCTCTAAAAGTAACCCTTGTGCCTTTTTCTCTCAAAAATGTTCTCCTACTGAACGTAATTATGACGTGGGTAATCGGGAGTTATTGGCCATGAAGTGGGCTTTTGAAGAGTGGAGACATTGGCTGGAGGGAGCCAAACATCAGGTGGTGGTTCTTACGGACCATAAGAATCTGGTCTATCTGGAATCTGCCAAGCGACTCAATCCTAGACAGGCCAGGTGGGCCTTGTTTTTCACACGTTTTAATTTTGTGGTTTCCTTTCTTCCTGGCACTAAGAATGTTAAGGCGGATGCCCTCTCGAGGAGTTTCCTTGCAGACTCTCCTGAATTATCTGATCCTTCTGTTATTTTGAAAGAGGGTGTAGTTCTTTCCGCCATCTCGCCCAATTTGAGACTTGCTCTGGAGGGGTGTCAGGAGGATAGGCCCGAGTGCTGCCCTGTTGGAAAATTGTTTGTCCCGGACCAGTGGAAAAAGAGTGTGATGTCTGAGATTCATTGTTCCGTATTGGCTGGGCATCCCGGAATTTTTGGTACCAGAGACTTGGTTAGTCGGTCCTTTTGGTGGCCTACCTTGTCTCGTGATGTCAGGGAATTTGTGCAGTCCTTCGGGACTTGCTCTCACTCCAAGCCTTGCTCTCGCTCTAGTGGTTTGTTGATGCCATTGCCTGTGCCCAAGAGACCATGGACCCATATCTCTATGGATTTCATTTCCGACCTTCCTGTTTCTCAGAGAATGACCACCATCTGGGTAATTTGTGATAGGTTTTCCAAAATGATACATCTTGTGCCATTACCTAAGTTGCCTTCCTCCTCTGAATTGGTGCCGTTGTTCCTTCAGCACGTGGTTCGTTTACACGGCATTCCTGAGAACATTGTGTCTGACAGAGGAGTCCAGTTTGTTTCCAGATTTTGGAGGACTTTTTGTTCTAAACTGGGTGTTCAATTGTCTTTCTCCTCGGCATTTCATCCTCAGACCAATGGTCAAACTGAGAGAACAAACCAGACATTGGAGACTTATCTAAGATGCTTTGTGTCTGCTGATCAGGATGACTGGGTCTCTTTTTTGCCTTTGGCTGAGTTTGCTCTTAATAATAGGGCTAGCTCTGCCACTTTGATGTCTCCGTTTTTCTGTAATTCTGGGTTTCACCCTCGATTTTCTTCAGGACAGACGGAGGCTTCTGTCTGTCCAGGTGTTGACTCTGTTGTGGAGCGTATGCAACAGATTTGGGACCAGGTAGTGGAGAGGTTGTCCCTCTCTCAGGAGAAGGCCCAGCAGTTTGCTAACCGGCATAGGACTGATGGTCCTCGGTTTAAAGTGGGGGACTTGGTCTGGTTGTTCTCAAAGAATATTCCTATGAGAGTAGCATCTCCTAAATTTAAGCCTAGGTTCATTGGACCTTATAAGATCATGGAGATTATTAATCCTGTTTCTTTTCGTTTGCTTCTTCCAGGGACATTTAAGATCCATAACGTGTTCCACAAGTCCTTGTTGAAGAGGTTTGTTGAGCCAGTGGTTCCTGCTGCTGTGCCTCCTGACCCTGTTTTGGTTGAGGGTAATCTGGAGTATGTGGTTGAGAAAATATTAGATTCTCGTTTTTCTAGACGGAAACTCCAGTATTTGGTTAAATGGAGAGGTTATGGTCAGGAAGACAATTCTTGGGTGTTTGCTTCGGACATCCATGCTAGGAGACTTATCCGTGTGTATCATAGAACTCATCCTGACCGACCTGGTTGCTCAAATGAGGGTTCGGTGACCCCTCCTCAAGGGGGGGTACTGTTGTGAATGGGTTTGAGATGAGTTCTGAGCAGAGGCTCCCTCTGGTGGTTACAAGCGGTGCTAGTCTGTCCAGTGAAGATTGTGAGGACTGGGAATCAGGTGTTACTGACTGGTCTTATATAAGGGAGTCACCTTCCCATCAGGGTTGCCGGTGATCAATTGTTCTGGTCTGAATCCTTTATTCCTGTTTCCCTTGTAGCCTGCTGTGTCGTGTCTGCATCTCCTGCTAACAGATAAGACATTTTCTTCTTTTGTTTTTGTGCTATATTTTTGCATTTTGTCCTGCACTTCTGTGGGGGCCTTCAGGGTCCCCTCCGGGGGCTTCTGCCCTCTCAGTTTTGTTCAGCCACTGATGTTTGTACTTTTGCTTTTTCCAGTTTTTTCAGTGGCTGCTGTTTTGATTTTGTTACACCAGAGAGCTAATTTAGGTGGAAGAGGTCGTGTGATCTCAGGTGTTTTTGAAATTAGTAGAGTTGGTGCTTTTCAGGGTTTTCTGGGATTGCAGTAAGTACCCTTCCTATCCTTTTCTATTTAGTTAGTTTGGGCCCCAGCGTTTGCTCATACTATTTTCTTTCTGTGTCAGTATTTCATCTTGTCTAACCGCCATTACATGTTTGGGGGCTTTCTATTATCTTTGGGGTTCTGCTCCGGGGCAGATAGCTTTCCTATTTCTATCTTTAGGTGTAGTTAGTTTCTCAGGCTGTGACGAGGCGTCTAGGACCAACGTAGGAACGCTCCACGGCTGCCTCTAGTTGTTGTGGTTAGTCAGGGTACTGCAATCTCATAGATTCCAACTGCTCTGGTGTATTGCCTTTTTTACCTGCACTCCTCAGCTACCGAAACATAACAGTATCACCGGCCAAAAAATTGAAAATTGTATGGTACTCACAGAAGGGAAAAAATATTGTGAAAGAAAAAAGGTTGTCAGAGTTGTCAGAGATATTTTTCTGTTTGTTGCATTTTTTTTTCCCTCTGTATCTCTGGGTGCTGGGGAGGATCTTTCTCTCAATGGAGTTTGCACAGTTGTCTGGCCGTGTGGATCAGCTTGCCACTGAGGTTCGGAGTATTGCTATCTATCTTGCTGGTTTGCCTGTTGTGGAACCTAGGATTCCCATGCCAGATTTGTTTTTAGGGGATCGAGCTAAGTTTCAGAATTTCAAAAATAATTGTAAATTGTTTTTTGCCTTAAAATCTAAGTCCTCAGGGAACGCAGCGCAGCAGGTTCAAATTATCATCTCTCTCCTGCGCGGCGATCCTCAGGATTGGGCTTTTTCCCTGATACCTGGGGATCCTGTTTTGAGTGATGTTGATGCATTTTTTCAGGCCTTGGGGTTATTGTACGATGAGCCTAATGTCACTGATCAAGCTGAAAAAGCCTTGTTGGCATTAAATCAGGGGCTTGATGACGCTGAGTTATACTGTCAGAGATTCCGTAGGTGGGCAGTCCTGACCAAATGGAATGACGACGCTTTGGCAGCCCTTTTCCGGAAGGGTCTGTCAGATAATGTAAAGGATGTTATGGTGGGATTCCCTGTCCCCTCTGGTCTCAATGATTCTATGTCATTAGCGATTCAAATTGACAGACGTTTGCGTGAGCGGAGAAATATGCGTGGAATGGTGTTGCCTTGTGAACCAGCTTCTGAACCCATGCAGTGTGATAGAGTGGTGTCTGGGGCACAGCGTCATGAGTTTCGAAAGCGCAATGGGTTGTGTTTCTACTGTGGTGATGCCTCTCATGCTATTTCAGTCTGCCCTAAGCGGGGAAGACGTTTTGCACGCTCAGTTGTCTTGGGTAGTGTTCAGACTAAGTTTTTATTAACTGTCACTCTGATATGCTCTCTGTCCTCATTTTCTGCTCAGGCTTTCGTTGATTCTGGAGCAGCTATTAACCTGATGGATTATGATTTTGCTAAACGTTGTGGATTTCCCTTGATACCCCTACAGAAGTCTATTCCCCTACTGGGGATCGATTCTACCCCTTTGGCTGAGAATAAACCCCAGTTTTCTACTCAGGTGATAATGAGGGTTGAACCTGATCACCAGGAGTGCTGCAAATTTTTGATTCTGTATAATCTGCATGACATTATCGTGCTGGGTTTTCCTTGGTTACAGTCTCATAATCCTGTTTTGGATTGGAAATCTGTGTCTGTAACCAGTTGGGGCTGCCAATGTGTTAATACCAACACTCCTGTTTTTTCTGCCTCCCCCAGGCTCAGGATGTTCCTGACTTTTTGATTGATTTTTCTGATGTGTTTAGCGAAAGTAAATCTGCATCCTTGCCTCCCATAGGAGCTATAACTGCACTATTGAATTAGTGCCTGGTAGTAAATTCCCTAAAGGTCGCCTTTTTAACTTGTCTGTACCTGAACATGACGCTATGCGGTCTTATTTCAAGGAATCATTGGAGAAGGGTCATATCAGACCATCCTCTTCACCCTTAGGTGCCGGTTTTTTCTTTGTGGCCAAAAAGGATGGTTCATTAAGGCCGTGTATTGATTATCGTCTCTTGAACAATATTACTGTGAAATATCAATACCCGTTACCCTTGATTTCTGACCTGTTTTCCAGGGTGAAAAACGCTACTTGGTTTACCAAGCTTGACCTCAGGGGGCGTATAACCTTATTCGCATTAAGCACGGGGATGTATGGAAGACGGCATTCAATACCCCTGAAGGGCATTTTGAGTACCTGGTGATGCCCTTTGGGCTCACTAATGCTCCTTCCGTCTTCCAGTCCTTCATGAATGACATTTTCAGAGGTTTTGTGGACAAATTTCTGATTGTTTATTTGGATGATATCTTGATTTTTTCTAATGACTGGGACTCTCATGTGAAACATGTTCGAACTGTATTCCAGATTTTGAGAGAGAATGCTCTGTATGTGAAGGGATCAAAGTGTCTTTTTGGTGTACAGAGGATCTCATTTCTGGGATTCATTTTGTCCCCATCTGTTATTGAAATGGACCCGGTCAAGGTTCAGGCCATCTGTGATTGGGTCCAACCTACTTCATTAAAGGCTCTTCAGAGATTTTTGGGTTTTGCCAATTTTTATCGTAAATTTATTGGTAATTTCTCGGTTATTGTTAAACCATTAACTGATTTGACCAGAAAGGGTTCTGATGTGGTGAATTGGCCTCCTGAGGCAGTCTCTGCATTTCAGGAACTTAAGCAGAGATTCACTTCTGCTCCTGTTCTACGGCAGCCTGATGTTTCTCTGCCATTTCAGGTGGAGGTTGATGCCTCTGAAATTGGGGCAGGTGCCGTTTTGTCCCAAAAAGATCCAGAGACCTCTAAAAGTAACCCTTGTGCCTTTTTCTCTCAAAAATGTTCTCCTACTGAACGTAATTATGACGTGGGTAATCGGGAGTTATTGGCCATGAAGTGGGCTTTTGAAGAGTGGAGACATTGGCTGGAGGGAGCCAAACATCAGGTGGTGGTTCTTACGGACCATAAGAATCTGGTCTATCTGGAATCTGCCAAGCGACTCAATCCTAGACAGGCCAGGTGGGCCTTGTTTTTCACACGTTTTAATTTTGTGGTTTCCTTTCTTCCTGGCACTAAGAATGTTAAGGCGGATGCCCTCTCGAGGAGTTTCCTTGCAGACTCTCCTGAATTATCTGATCCTTCTGTTATTTTGAAAGAGGGTGTAGTTCTTTCCGCCATCTCGCCCAATTTGAGACTTGCTCTGGAGGGGTGTCAGGAGGATAGGCCCGAGTGCTGCCCTGTTGGAAAATTGTTTGTCCCGGACCAGTGGAAAAAGAGTGTGATGTCTGAGATTCATTGTTCCGTATTGGCTGGGCATCCCGGAATTTTTGGTACCAGAGACTTGGTTAGTCGGTCCTTTTGGTGGCCTACCTTGTCTCGTGATGTCAGGGAATTTGTGCAGTCCTTCGGGACTTGCTCTCACTCCAAGCCTTGCTCTCGCTCTAGTGGTTTGTTGATGCCATTGCCTGTGCCCAAGAGACCATGGACCCATATCTCTATGGATTTCATTTCCGACCTTCCTGTTTCTCAGAGAATGACCACCATCTGGGTAATTTGTGATAGGTTTTCCAAAATGATACATCTTGTGCCATTACCTAAGTTGCCTTCCTCCTCTGAATTGGTGCCGTTGTTCCTTCAGCACGTGGTTCGTTTACACGGCATTCCTGAGAACATTGTGTCTGACAGAGGAGTCCAGTTTGTTTCCAGATTTTGGAGGACTTTTTGTTCTAAACTGGGTGTTCAATTGTCTTTCTCCTCGGCATTTCATCCTCAGACCAATGGTCAAACTGAGAGAACAAACCAGACATTGGAGACTTATCTAAGATGCTTTGTGTCTGCTGATCAGGATGACTGGGTCTCTTTTTTGCCTTTGGCTGAGTTTGCTCTTAATAATAGGGCTAGCTCTGCCACTTTGATGTCTCCGTTTTTCTGTAATTCTGGGTTTCACCCTCGATTTTCTTCAGGACAGACGGAGGCTTCTGTCTGTCCAGGTGTTGACTCTGTTGTGGAGCGTATGCAACAGATTTGGGACCAGGTAGTGGAGAGGTTGTCCCTCTCTCAGGAGAAGGCCCAGCAGTTTGCTAACCGGCATAGGACTGATGGTCCTCGGTTTAAAGTGGGGGACTTGGTCTGGTTGTTCTCAAAGAATATTCCTATGAGAGTAGCATCTCCTAAATTTAAGCCTAGGTTCATTGGACCTTATAAGATCATGGAGATTATTAATCCTGTTTCTTTTCGTTTGCTTCTTCCAGGGACATTTAAGATCCATAACGTGTTCCACAAGTCCTTGTTGAAGAGGTTTGTTGAGCCAGTGGTTCCTGCTGCTGTGCCTCCTGACCCTGTTTTGGTTGAGGGTAATCTGGAGTATGTGGTTGAGAAAATATTAGATTCTCGTTTTTCTAGACGGAAACTCCAGTATTTGGTTAAATGGAGAGGTTATGGTCAGGAAGACAATTCTTGGGTGTTTGCTTCGGACATCCATGCTAGGAGACTTATCCGTGTGTATCATAGAACTCATCCTGACCGACCTGGTTGCTCAAATGAGGGTTCGGTGACCCCTCCTCAAGGGGGGGTACTGTTGTGAATGGGTTTGAGATGAGTTCTGAGCAGAGGCTCCCTCTGGTGGTTACAAGCGGTGCTAGTCTGTCCAGTGAAGATTGTGAGGACTGGGAATCAGGTGTTACTGACTGGTCTTATATAAGGGAGTCACCTTCCCATCAGGGTTGCCGGTGATCAATTGTTCTGGTCTGAATCCTTTATTCCTGTTTCCCTTGTAGCCTGCTGTGTCGTGTCTGCATCTCCTGCTAACAGATAAGACATTTTCTTCTTTTGTTTTTGTGCTATATTTTTGCATTTTGTCCTGCACTTCTGTGGGGGCCTTCAGGGTCCCCTCCGGGGGCTTCTGCCCTCTCAGTTTTGTTCAGCCACTGATGTTTGTACTTTTGCTTTTTCCAGTTTTTTCAGTGGCTGCTGTTTTGATTTTGTTACACCAGAGAGCTAATTTAGGTGGAAGAGGTCGTGTGATCTCAGGTGTTTTTGAAATTAGTAGAGTTGGTGCTTTTCAGGGTTTTCTGGGATTGCAGTAAGTACCCTTCCTATCCTTTTCTATTTAGTTAGTTTGGGCCCCAGCGTTTGCTCATACTATTTTCTTTCTGTGTCAGTATTTCATCTTGTCTAACCGCCATTACATGTTTGGGGGCTTTCTATTATCTTTGGGGTTCTGCTCCGGGGCAGATAGCTTTCCTATTTCTATCTTTAGGTGTAGTTAGTTTCTCAGGCTGTGACGAGGCGTCTAGGACCAACGTAGGAACGCTCCACGGCTGCCTCTAGTTGTTGTGGTTAGTCAGGGTACTGCAATCTCATAGATTCCAACTGCTCTGGTGTATTGCCTTTTTTACCTGCACTCCTCAGCTACCGAAACATAACAGTATCACCGGCCAAAAAATTGAAAATTGTATGGTACTCACAGAAGGGAAAAAATATTGTGAAAGAAAAAAGGTTGTCAGAGTTGTCAGAGATATTTTTCTGTTTGTTGCATTTTTTTTTTCCCTCTGTATCTCTGGGTGCTGGGGAGGATCTTTTCTCTCAATGGAGTTTGCACAGTTGTCTGGCCGTGTGGATCAGCTTGCCACTGAGGTTCGGAGTATTGCTATCTATCTTGCTGGTTTGCCTGTTGTGGAACCTAGGATTCCCATGCCAGATTTGTTTTTAGGGGATCGAGCTAAGTTTCAGAATTTCAAAAATAATTGTAAATTGTTTTTTGCCTTAAAATCTAAGTCCTCAGGGAACGCAGCGCAGCAGGTTCAAATTATCATCTCTCTCCTGCGCGGCGATCCTCAGGATTGGGCTTTTTCCCTGATACCTGGGGATCCTGTTTTGAGTGATGTTGATGCATTTTTTCAGGCCTTGGGGTTATTGTACGATGAGCCTAATGTCACTGATCAAGCTGAAAAAGCCTTGTTGGCATTAAATCAGGGGCTTGATGACGCTGAGTTATACTGTCAGAGATTCCGTAGGTGGGCAGTCCTGACCAAATGGAATGACGACGCTTTGGCAGCCCTTTTCCGGAAGGGTCTGTCAGATAATGTAAAGGATGTTATGGTGGGATTCCCTGTCCCCTCTGGTCTCAATGATTCTATGTCATTAGCGATTCAAATTGACAGACGTTTGCGTGAGCGGAGAAATATGCGTGGAATGGTGTTGCCTTGTGAACCAGCTTCTGAACCCATGCAGTGTGATAGAGTGGTGTCTGGGGCACAGCGTCATGAGTTTCGAAAGCGCAATGGGTTGTGTTTCTACTGTGGTGATGCCTCTCATGCTATTTCAGTCTGCCCTAAGCGGGGAAGACGTTTTGCACGCTCAGTTGTCTTGGGTAGTGTTCAGACTAAGTTTTTATTAACTGTCACTCTGATATGCTCTCTGTCCTCATTTTCTGCTCAGGCTTTCGTTGATTCTGGAGCAGCTATTAACCTGATGGATTATGATTTTGCTAAACGTTGTGGATTTCCCTTGATACCCCTACAGAAGTCTATTCCCCTACTGGGGATCGATTCTACCCCTTTGGCTGAGAATAAACCCCAGTTTTCTACTCAGGTGATAATGAGGGTTGAACCTGATCACCAGGAGTGCTGCAAATTTTTGATTCTGTATAATCTGCATGACATTATCGTGCTGGGTTTTCCTTGGTTACAGTCTCATAATCCTGTTTTGGATTGGAAATCTGTGTCTGTAACCAGTTGGGGCTGCCAATGTGTTAATACCAACACTCCTGTTTTTTCTGCCTCCCCCCAGGCTCAGGATGTTCCTGACTTTTTGATTGATTTTTCTGATGTGTTTAGCGAAAGTAAATCTGCATCCTTGCCTCCCCATAGGAGCTATAACTGCACTATTGAATTAGTGCCTGGTAGTAAATTCCCTAAAGGTCGCCTTTTTAACTTGTCTGTACCTGAACATGACGCTATGCGGTCTTATTTCAAGGAATCATTGGAGAAGGGTCATATCAGACCATCCTCTTCACCCTTAGGTGCCGGTTTTTTCTTTGTGGCCAAAAAGGATGGTTCATTAAGGCCGTGTATTGATTATCGTCTCTTGAACAATATTACTGTGAAATATCAATACCCGTTACCCTTGATTTCTGACCTGTTTTCCAGGGTGAAAAACGCTACTTGGTTTACCAAGCTTGACCTCAGGGGGGCGTATAACCTTATTCGCATTAAGCACGGGGATGTATGGAAGACGGCATTCAATACCCCTGAAGGGCATTTTGAGTACCTGGTGATGCCCTTTGGGCTCACTAATGCTCCTTCCGTCTTCCAGTCCTTCATGAATGACATTTTCAGAGGTTTTGTGGACAAATTTCTGATTGTTTATTTGGATGATATCTTGATTTTTTCTAATGACTGGGACTCTCATGTGAAACATGTTCGAACTGTATTCCAGATTTTGAGAGAGAATGCTCTGTATGTGAAGGGATCAAAGTGTCTTTTTGGTGTACAGAGGATCTCATTTCTGGGATTCATTTTGTCCCCATCTGTTATTGAAATGGACCCGGTCAAGGTTCAGGCCATCTGTGATTGGGTCCAACCTACTTCATTAAAGGCTCTTCAGAGATTTTTGGGTTTTGCCAATTTTTATCGTAAATTTATTGGTAATTTCTCGGTTATTGTTAAACCATTAACTGATTTGACCAGAAAGGGTTCTGATGTGGTGAATTGGCCTCCTGAGGCAGTCTCTGCATTTCAGGAACTTAAGCAGAGATTCACTTCTGCTCCTGTTCTACGGCAGCCTGATGTTTCTCTGCCATTTCAGGTGGAGGTTGATGCCTCTGAAATTGGGGCAGGTGCCGTTTTGTCCCAAAAAGATCCAGAGACTCTAAAAGTAACCCTTGTGCCTTTTTCTCTCAAAAATGTTCTCCTACTGAACGTAATTATGACGTGGGTAATCGGGAGTTATTGGCCATGAAGTGGGCTTTTGAAGAGTGGAGACATTGGCTGGAGGGAGCCAAACATCAGGTGGTGGTTCTTACGGACCATAAGAATCTGGTCTATCTGGAATCTGCCAAGCGACTCAATCCTAGACAGGCCAGGTGGGCCTTGTTTTTCACACGTTTTAATTTTGTGGTTTCCTTTCTTCCTGGCACTAAGAATGTTAAGGCGGATGCCCTCTCGAGGAGTTTCCTTGCAGACTCTCCTGAATTATCTGATCCTTCTGTTATTTTGAAAGAGGGTGTAGTTCTTTCCGCCATCTCGCCCAATTTGAGACTTGCTCTGGAGGGGTGTCAGGAGGATAGGCCCGAGTGCTGCCCTGTTGGAAAATTGTTTGTCCCGGACCAGTGGAAAAAGAGTGTGATGTCTGAGATTCATTGTTCCGTATTGGCTGGGCATCCCGGAATTTTTGGTACCAGAGACTTGGTTAGTCGGTCCTTTTGGTGGCCTACCTTGTCTCGTGATGTCAGGGAATTTGTGCAGTCCTTCGGGACTTGCTCTCACTCCAAGCCTTGCTCTCGCTCTAGTGGTTTGTTGATGCCATTGCCTGTGCCCAAGAGACCATGGACCCATATCTCTATGGATTTCATTTCCGACCTTCCTGTTTCTCAGAGAATGACCACCATCTGGGTAATTTGTGATAGGTTTTCCAAAATGATACATCTTGTGCCATTACCTAAGTTGCCTTCCTCCTCTGAATTGGTGCCGTTGTTCCTTCAGCACGTGGTTCGTTTACACGGCATTCCTGAGAACATTGTGTCTGACAGAGGAGTCCAGTTTGTTTCCAGATTTTGGAGGACTTTTTGTTCTAAACTGGGTGTTCAATTGTCTTTCTCCTCGGCATTTCATCCTCAGACCAATGGTCAAACTGAGAGAACAAACCAGACATTGGAGACTTATCTAAGATGCTTTGTGTCTGCTGATCAGGATGACTGGGTCTCTTTTTTGCCTTTGGCTGAGTTTGCTCTTAATAATAGGGCTAGCTCTGCCACTTTGATGTCTCCGTTTTTCTGTAATTCTGGGTTTCACCCTCGATTTTCTTCAGGACAGACGGAGGCTTCTGTCTGTCCAGGTGTTGACTCTGTTGTGGAGCGTATGCAACAGATTTGGGACCAGGTAGTGGAGAGGTTGTCCCTCTCTCAGGAGAAGGCCCAGCAGTTTGCTAACCGGCATAGGACTGATGGTCCTCGGTTTAAAGTGGGGGACTTGGTCTGGTTGTTCTCAAAGAATATTCCTATGAGAGTAGCATCTCCTAAATTTAAGCCTAGGTTCATTGGACCTTATAAGATCATGGAGATTATTAATCCTGTTTCTTTTCGTTTGCTTCTTCCAGGGACATTTAAGATCCATAACGTGTTCCACAAGTCCTTGTTGAAGAGGTTTGTTGAGCCAGTGGTTTCCTGCTGCTGTGCCTCCTGACCCTGTTTTGGTTGAGGGTAATCTGGAGTATGTGGTTGAGAAAATATTAGATTCTCGTTTTTCTAGACGGAAACTCCAGTATTTGGTTAAATGGAGAGGTTATGGTCAGGAAGACAATTCTTGGGTGTTTGCTTCGGACATCCATGCTAGGAGACTTATCCGTGTGTATCATAGAACTCATCCTGACCGACCTGGTTGCTCAAATGAGGGTTCGGTGACCCCTCCTCAAGGGGGGGTACTGTTGTGAATGGGTTTGAGATGAGTTCTGAGCAGAGGCTCCCTCTGGTGGTTACAAGCGGTGCTAGTCTGTCCAGTGAAGATTGTGAGGACTGGGAATCAGGTGTTACTGACTGGTCTTATATAAGGGAGTCACCTTCCCATCAGGGTTGCCGGTGATCAATTGTTCTGGTCTGAATCCTTTATTCCTGTTTCCCTTGTAGCCTGCTGTGTCGTGTCTGCATCTCCTGCTAACAGATAAGACATTTTCTTCTTTTGTTTTTGTGCTATATTTTTGCATTTTGTCCTGCACTTCTGTGGGGGCCTTCAGGGTCCCCTCCGGGGGCTTCTGCCCTCTCAGTTTTGTTCAGCCACTGATGTTTGTACTTTTGCTTTTTCCAGTTTTTTCAGTGGCTGCTGTTTTGATTTTGTTACACCAGAGAGCTAATTTAGGTGGAAGAGGTCGTGTGATCTCAGGTGTTTTTGAAATTAGTAGAGTTGGTGCTTTTCAGGGTTTTTCTGGGATTGCAGTAAGTACCCTTCCTATCCTTTTCTATTTAGTTAGTTTGGGCCCCAGCGTTTGCTCATACTATTTTCTTTCTGTGTCAGTATTTCATCTTGTCTAACCGCCATTACATGTTTGGGGGCTTTCTATTATCTTTGGGGTTCTGCTCCGGGGCAGATAGCTTTCCTATTTCTATCTTTAGGTGTAGTTAGTTTCTCAGGCTGTGACGAGGCGTCTAGGACCAACGTAGGAACGCTCCACGGCTGCCTCTAGTTGTTGTGGTTAGTCAGGGTACTGCAATCTCATAGATTCCAACTGCTCTGGTGTATTGCCTTTTTTACCTGCACTCCTCAGCTACCGAAACAAACAGTATCACCGGCCAAAAAATTGAAAATTGTATGGTACTCACAGAAGGGAAAAAATATTGTGAAAGAAAAAAGGTTGTCAGAGTTGTCAGAGATATTTTTTCTGTTTGTTGCATTTTTTTTTTCCCTCTGTATCTCTGGGTGCTGGGGAGGATCTTTTCTCTCAATGGAGTTTGCACAGTTGTCTGGCCGTGTGGATCAGCTTGCCACTGAGGTTCGGTATTGCTATCTATCTTGCTGGTTTGCCTGTTGTGGAACCTAGGATTCCCATGCCAGATTTGTTTTTAGGGGATCGAGCTAAGTTTCAGAATTTCAAAAATAATTGTAAATTGTTTTTTGCCTTAAAATCTAAGTCCTCAGGGAACGCAGCGCAGCAGGTTCAAATTATCATCTCTCTCCTGCGCGGCGATCCTCAGGATTGGGCTTTTTCCTGATACCTGGGGATCCTGTTTTGAGTGATGTTGATGCATTTTTTCAGGCCTTGGGGTTATTGTACGATGAGCCTAATGTCACTGATCAAGCTGAAAAGCCTTGTTGGCATTAAATCAGGGGCTTGATGACGCTGAGTTATACTGTCAGAGATTCCGTAGGTGGGCAGTCCTGACCAAATGGAATGACGACGCTTTGGCAGCCCTTTTCCGGAAGGGTCTGTCAGATAATGTAAAGGATGTTATGGTGGGATTCCCTGTCCCCTCTGGTCTCAATGATTCTATGTCATTAGCGATTCAAATTGACAGACGTTTGCGTGAGCGGAGAAATATGCGTGGAATGGTGTTGCCTTGTGAACCAGCTTCTGAACCCATGCAGTGTGATAGAGTGGTGTCTGGGGCACAGCGTCATGAGTTTCGAAAGCGCAATGGGTTGTGTTTCTACTGTGGTGATGCCTCTCATGCTATTTCAGTCTGCCCTAAGCGGGGAAGACGTTTTGCACGCTCAGTTGTCTTGGGTAGTGTTCAGACTAAGTTTTTATTAACTGTCACTCTGATATGCTCTCTGTCCTCATTTTCTGCTCAGGCTTTCGTTGATTCTGGAGCAGCTATTAACCTGATGGATTATGATTTTGCTAAACGTTGTGGATTTCCTTGATACCCCTACAGAAGTCTATTCCCCTACTGGGGATCGATTCTACCCCTTTGGCTGAGAATAAACCCCAGTTTTCTACTCAGGTGATAATGAGGGTTGAACCTGATCACCAGGAGTGCTGCAAATTTTTGATTCTGTATAATCTGCATGACATTATCGTGCTGGGTTTTCCTTGGTTACAGTCTCATAATCCTGTTTTGGATTGGAAATCTGTGTCTGTAACCAGTTGGGGCTGCCAATGTGTTAATACCAACACTCCTGTTTTTTCTGC